>JAHXQV010000077.1:0-64206 GCA_020615375.1 Aspergillus sp. ADI1 | reverse complement strand
AGCATGGACCGGACGAAGATCTTGGTCTACTGAGGGAGAGCGTCAGGCTGTGCGATTCTCGTGAACAAGCCATGGAAATGCTATACTTATTCCTTTCATCATTTTCCTCTAGCCCACACGTTACGGCAAGAATGAGATGACGGATACTCGTGTTGCGAATTCCGTTGCAGAAAGACCTACTTCCTTCTTCGCACCACTCAAAATAACGCCCTTGGATTTCTCTTTGAAGACACTTCTCTAGCGAGGCTACGAGGTGCATATTCTAGTGAATGAATAAGAGAATGATGTGAACCATTAACGGACGTAAAACTCGCCTGCAGCGGGCCTTGCCAGATTATATCACGCGAAGACAAGGGCAAATTGTGCTGAGCGCCAACCCAATCGAACACCTGGCCCTGCCCCTACCCGGGGTGCACATCGCCTGCGCTATCGGTAGCCCGGCTAAGATAGTACCAATAAGCATGACAGTCGTAGGCGTTCCTCTGTCAATTTCTGGCGTGTCTGAGAACTCTTCATCACCACTAGAGCTCTGCTGTGGTAGTTGACCACTCTGGTCACCCGATAGGATCTTAGAGGTCGCTTTGGTAAATGCTGAGTTGATTCGGTCGCTGTATGCTTCAGGCTACCATGGACCACCGGTTCTAGGTGTGGACGTCGTTCTGACTGAAAATATTAGACCTGTGGCTCGGGAAGAGGCCCAACTTGACGTTTCGATGTTAACTTGGGAGTATACAAAGGGAACTCGATAATCGGGTACCTTCTGAATATGCTTCACTCGTGTTGCGAACTTCGTTGCAGAAAAGTCGTGTTCTCTTCTTCGCTCCACCCACGATAACGCCCTTGGATTCCTCTTTGGAGAGAAAGGGTACTCTCTGAATGAATCAAAAGAATGATGTGAATCATTAACTGACGCAAAACTCGCCTGCAGCGGGCCTTGCTAAATTATATCACGCGAGCAACAGGGATAAACGAGTGCCAGACGAGACGAAGAAATCTCCCTCGACCAATCCTCGACACTCAGGTGAGCGTGTAAACAGGGCAAAGCGTATATCTACAACACAGTCAAGCAGCACCTTGTGCGAAGTCTAACCGCGATCCCTGCGTCTCTGTTTGCCGGGCCAGTCAACTTCAGGGTGAACGACGCACATGTGCCGAGTCAGAGCATCATTGCGGGAGAACGTCTTTTCCTCGGTGCATAGATGGCAGCGGACCTTCTCCTTACGGGCATTGTGGATCGTGTCCTTGTGCCGCGTCAAGTTGTATGGTCGAGAGATATTAGATCCGCAGGGCTTGCCTGTCTGAGGGTTGATCCTGTCACACCTGTGGGGGCCAGCCTGGGAGTTGCGTGATGTTCCATCGCGCCCAGGCTGGTGACCGCCGGGGGTGGTCTGACAGTGAGCTTTACGCTTGTGCTTTGGTAACTTGCTTGGCATCTCGAAGCGCTGAGTGCATCCGTGGTATGTGCAGGTATAGGTGGCCCCATCGGCGGAGGTGTCCTGAGGCCGGCTGATCGCGGGATGATGCTGAGGAATAATGGTCTCTGGTAGATAAGGAGAAGTTATGCTATTGGAGAAGATATCGCTCAATCTAGGCAGCAAAGCGGGAAAATCTGGAGTTTGATGCAGAAGACTGAGTTGAGGGGAAAATCCAACCAAAGCGAAGCTGGGAGCTGGCGGGAATATGTTGTCCTGTCGTAGCGCGAGTGTGTCACCAAGTCTGAAGTCAGACTGTTGCAGATATTGCAATGAATGGTCTTTACTTTGATCAAAATCGTGCAATACTATATCCTTGGGTGACATCATTTTCGGCTGCTCGACCTGTGTTTGTTGCATGCCAATTCCAGAGTGAGAGTCGGGAGCGCTTGTGGCTGCAGGCTGTCGGCATCTTGATCAAATTCAGCCGCAAGAGGAGAGTTTTGTCTGAAAGGAGAATGATCTGTGTGAATGGATCTCATAGGAGATCGGTTTCGTGTAGATAGGTTTGCAGCATTAAGGCGGTCATTCAGAGGGTTCTGATACGATGGCGCAAGGAGATTTTGCTGCTGGTGGCTGGGTTGCTTCGAAAGCCGTCGCGCCTGCGCAGGATTGTATAGCTTATCCTGGTAGACATCAGTGATCGTTTTGTTGAGCTTGGGGACCATGGGAAGTCCGGCTGAGCTATTATAGTCTGGAAGCGTATCAAGGCGTAAGTGTTCATGCAACCATCGGTCATCGGCAGGTAATCGATTATCACCATTGTGCGCTGCCCTTGGAACCTCCTCGTCCTCAAAGCCAGTAAGAGGAGTAGCGGGCGAATTGTGGCTCATAGTCGAAACTGAGAGTGCGAGCGAGTAATCGCTATTGGCATGTTGATGTTGTGAGTGCTGCTGTTGCGGGTCTGCCATGAATAGCCCAGACTGGCTACCATCATACAATGAGAATTCGTTTTTCTGGTACTGAGGAGATAGGTACGACTGCTGCAGCGGCGTGTGCACAGGAGCATTGTAAGTAGCAGTGTGCTGCTGGACAGAGTTCCCTGTCGACTGCCCCGAAGACGAGCTTGGTGTCTGCAGGCTGTGCAGGTAGTCGTTCCAAGTGTGGTTGTTAGGGATAAATTGTTGCGTTAACATCAGCGAGTTATTACAAACAAACTGTTGTGGCTGGTATTAGGAAGACAAGAATGAGTGCTGTTGGGGAGGCACGAAGTAACCGTAGGCATCCGTGCTGTAGACTGGTACCTCTTGGCTGGGGCTCTGAGGAGCGGATTGGAGAGGGTAGGAATTTTCAGTTCGCTCCCCAGTAAGCATTGGGGGTAACGGGAATGCCGTCTTCCAGCGGATTGGGACGATATTTCGTCTTGATACGCGGTTGAGAGGGAGAAGTCATGAGAGAGAAAGTCAGGGCAGGTTCAGCCCTAATTTGTCGGCCTCGTCTTACTTATGTATCCATGGAGCATGCATTTCATCGCCTTCTTCGTCCATTCCCTCACGATCACGGGACTCGGCGCCACCGACGATTTGGGATGAGAATCCCAGGTTTCTTTTTCGATGCTCGGCTAGCTCTCGACGTCGTCCAGTCAATTATGCTAGATTTAGGTGCATTAGTTCTTGACTTCAAAAGCAACGCAAAACAACCCCTGGACAGGGGTCCCTGGAAGAAACAATCCTCCAACGCCGTGCAGTGGTGTGTAAACAAATGGTCGTGGGTATATCCAGTTCTGAACTGTGCATTTCTGCAAAGGGTTAGCCTACCAGAAGCATCTAGGGTCGAGGGCCAGTACAGAGTAGTGCCAGACGCGTGTGGTATAACGTGGCAACAGCTGTTCGTAGGAGTCGGAATAGCTCGCTCGCTGGCGACTCAGCACAGGCATTGGGCCATGGCTGTGGGGCCTTTAGTGGTTTGATCCTTCACTAGTTTTTGACATCAAAAAATAAGTACGCCGCAACCTAGTGCAAGCCGGCTCGCTGAAGCCCCAATAAGTTCAGTCGAGGGCCTGCATTAGTTTTTGACGTGCTAAGGGAGGGACGAGGAGTCCTATATCTCGCCTCAACACTCTGCTTGAGGGCTGGAAAACAAGATGAATAAGGTGTTTTATAACTTGCTCGTCAGGAATAGGATGCTGCGAGTCCAAGGAAAAAGGCGTTCGCCAGTGGCTGGATCCTGCTTTGGCTCTTAACCTGCGGCACTTATGGCCCCCCTGTGGCACGGTGGTCTAGACCTCTAGCATGCCTTGACACTCCCTTGACACTCCCTTGACACTTCCACGATAATTCCTCCACCTCCTCGGCACTCCCTTGGCACTCTGACAAGATAATCGCAAGGTGCTAGCTGGCCTATCATCTTCTTTTTCGCATTAGCTCACGTCGATCGGGAGACGTAATTGCAACTGATGACCTGCTTACTTCTGCTGCAGACCGGCTTGGGAATTGGAGGTGAAACGCGGTTCCCCAAGAACTATACGATGACCCGCAGTTAGCGTTTAAGGAGAAGTTAGCTCCACGCTGGCATGTTCTAAATATGAGGAAGGGACTGCTGCCTCCTCTGCTCTTCTCTGCCTCCCGTCCTCAAGCTGCTAAACCCTTGCATGAATAAGTTTCACTACCCTCTGCTCGTGCTTGCAGTCCTCAATATGCCTCGTCCTGTCTCTCACGCGGACCTCTCACTCCTCCTCCAGCGATTTGGTCTTCAGAGGAACCCGACCAACGCGACTCTGACTAGCCTGCCTTTTAACAGCGCGGTTACTCTCCGCAATCTTCTCCTTTCCCTCGTGAACCGTGAGGGCCGTGAGGGCCGTGAGGGCCGCGAGGGATACAAGTATCGCATCTCTGCAGCCACGCAGCTTGAAATTCTGACTTTGATTGATGCGCTCAAGTGTCGGTGTTATGAAGCCCGGGCTATCACACTCTTTAGTGCTTTTGACCTTCCCCATGACGCCGACGTGACTCACCTTATCAACCTCGACATTATCTCCCTCGAGTTGTTTCATGATGGCCTTGCAAACCTCCGTGCTGAGTTCCTTCCTGATAGAGATTTCCTTCTTGATGGCTCCGTCGCGGCCTTGCAGCGCGTTTGGGAGGCGACTCTGGATATCCTTGAGCGTGCTGATGCTACTATCCCTTCTCTCTAAAGGTGTGTTACCATCTTTCCTTGTTAATATCACCTAACACTAACTCGTTTTCCGGCCATTAGAAGCGGCTTCCTATGCATTCTACCGGGTCTGTCGGTCCGTTCATTGTTCCTGTATACAAGGCTGTTGCGTGGAAGGGATCTCGTGTTGTTAATTGTATAGCAACCGGCTAGGTGGCGAATATGGTAATACTCTCCAGGCCGCCTCTCAAGAAGGCCATCTGCTCCAAAGAAGAGGCGCCACTGCATCATTAGCAATCGATCCTACTCTATGACTATAAGCAGCCCGGCAAAGAAACTCTGTATTATGAACTCAGAATCTTCTGATTAGACCCAAGCCTCCCTGTGCCAACCTGAAGCGCTGCGGGAAGCTCCCACGAGGCCCTCAGACGTCTACCCCTGAAGGGAATCCGTTGCGGCGCTCTACACTTTCTTCTTGTCTCTGCTGCTTGAGGGAAGTTCTCCCTTGTCCAGGAGGACTTGTCATGACCCAGGATGAATGCTGCAGCAGGCAAATTTTGATCCATGAATCCCTGGGTGTTCATGCATTAGCTAAGGTATAGTACAGATTCTGAGACACGAGAGAATTGAAGACTTAGTTATGGTCTGCGTGGTGGTTCTCTTTTGCGACTGTCTAATTTTCTTCGCCACACTGTTGTCGCAATGACTGTGTAAACTTTATTAGACAATCCTTTTCGCTTGCTAGGGCTCTAATCTCGACGTCAGAGCGGCCAGACAAAGGCTGGGGGCCCGGAATGCAAACCCAACCACCCGATATTCAATAAAAGCGAATGATCTTCTATTATTTTGACGCTGGGAAACACGGCCGATGAAACCGCAACACGTCGATGGGACCCTCACATTTTTTGAGGACCGGTTTTCCCATTTTGATGGGAGGCAGACATGCAACTAGCTCTAGTACCTTTCCTCTCAACTAAGTCATGTGATATAGCAGAGGCCAGCCTCTCTGTGATCGGCATCAGTTTGCACCTTGGAATGTGCCGATGCTCTAGATTCAAGGAATGTATACATGCAACGAACCCAAGGGTTGGTAGGTAGTGAGGGGCCACAAAAAAGCCACCAAGTGCTTACGGCGAATAAGAGGACATGCGGAACACTGCAGCCCGGATCCGACACAGAGACACGAAAATGCACCGATACAGTAGCGCTCAGCGGGCATGACGCGTTTAATTACTGTAATTGGGCGCCGATGCCCCTGCAGTGTGCGTACGTATGTTAGCCTCGGAGGTCGATCAGCTTGGATGAAGCGCCATGAGGATCAGGAGTGAATCTGGACGCACAAGGCTGGAGACGGGGGGCTCGGGCGAGTGATCTAATGCAAGCCACACGCAGAATAGTCACAATGGATTCCGCATATGGCGGCGCCGGATATTCAAGCCTTGTTGAAGTAGGTAACCATGTGCGGTCAAGATAGAGGTTCTTTAGTTAGTTTATAAGGCACACATTGTTACCCGTCAGCTCAGGAACCTCAATCATCACTAAAGGAGATGTCCAAAATGAGCTCATCTAACCTTACATCCGACCAGCTGCCAGTCGAGGCTCTGCTCGAATCGTTCATCCCCGGCTGTAAATTCCTCTCCCATCTTTGCTCTTATTATTTCCGCATTGATATTTCGTCATATCTGCTATGATGCCATGCGCTGGATGAGCAGCTGAAGATCGTTGAAGGGCTTCAGCACGCCAGGAGCCGTCTTACGGCAAAACGTTCGTTGGAGTCATATACTCTGTCGAAGTGTAATGTGTTCGTGCATTATGTCAATAATAGAGCCCCTGGTAGTAATTTCGACCTGGAGGACCGGAAGCCAGGCTTGGATGAGTTGGCTTTCTGCTCTATCAGTTTTGAAGAGAGCCGCCTCAATCCGTGATTCACCATTTTAAAGCGACGGATATCTGGACGTACATGACATCGACAGGGATCTCATGCCTCGATAGTTCAGAAATATTCACAAGATTAAAGCATTTATCATCTAAATCTGAGGGAAAACCGTTCCATGAGGTCTACACTGCTTCCTTTGCGCTACACAATATCTCCCTACAATCGGGCTCTATCAAATTTGGCGAGCAGATGAATGACGGTACGAATCAATTTGGCGGAAATAAAGTGCCATTTACGTTCACTGACTATTCCTTCAGAAACATTACTAGATCCCGAACCCGACACAACGGCCAAACAGCCTGGTGTCTTTGAGTTCCCCACAGCGCGCTGGGAGAACATTGACAAGGTGTTACCGTTACCAGCTGCAAGCGCTGTCCGCCACGTCCCTCCACGTATAATAGACCCAGAAATAACAGATTGTGTGAGATCAAGATTTCCCAGGGGACGGGGTGATGGCGATGCGATCATCTGGTTGGATCTTCTTGGTAGTGAGGCCGATGCAGAAGCAGGACTTTATACAAACCGTCAGAGGACTACGAACTTGTCTTGATACTCTTCTCTTAGAATCCCTAGAAATGTAGTGGCACTGTCATATGCAAAAGAACTTGTCTAATTGTACACGGGGAGCCAGGATCCAAGTTTATGTCGATGTTTGATTCAATTTCTCGCCCTTTGATAGATTTTTTTTGGATCCTTGTCTGACCAGCTGCTTAACAGTCAATTGCTACGGAGTATCCTAACTCCTGACCTTTCTTTGCTTCCTGCGTTCTCCGGTAGGCAAAGCCCCGTATCTAATGTCATCTAAATTGTTTCAAGGCCGTGAACAGGCCATTGCCCATACATGGGTGTCCCCGTGGCAGCGTCAAACTCCTGCAATAAGCTTCAAACACTGACAAAGAGCTGAACTTAGGGTGAGCGATGCAACAGCGGAACTCTTCTGATGATACTCACAAGACAGGATCTCTTCCTCCCAGATGCCCATTTCGTAGTCTACTAGCCCAAGCGGTTCCAACTGATGACAAACTTCTACAAGATCTTTTCCAAGGCAACTCAAGTGGTCAGCTTCAGGTAAGTCGATAGAGCTGTCGGAAGAATGTAATGTGTCGATAATTTTTTGGAAGAAGGCAAGCCAGGTAAGATTCAAATCCTGCCATATCTTCAGTCGATCAGGGAAGGATGACGGGTCATCGCGAAGAAGGCCTGATAAACCCATTAATGCATGAACAACCACAAATCGTAATAATACTAATCATCCTGTAGGAGAAAAGGAGGTGATACCGATTCTCCGCGCATTCTTCACAGTCCATTCTGACAAATCCAGCAATGCTTTGCTAGCCCAGATTAATTGCCCTCCTTGTATCTGGTTCATAATCATTCGAACGCATTTCTGGAATCTTTGAATGGGATCCGTGGCTGGCGCGATTATCAGAGGCTGGTTTGCAGGCCAGTAAGGAGCTGGCTGAGCCGCAGGGAGAGAGGGTTCCGAATGTAGGTAATATAAGCAAGGCTGGGCTGGCATCATGTCATGGTAATAGTATGGAGCATCAAGGGTATCTGATGGAGTATTCTGGTGCTGCGGCCCTGATTGCCCGGTATACAAAGTCCACAATTGGAAGCTGTCCCCAAATGCTCCACTTTCAGTCAAGGTAGAAGAAGACATTCTGAGGAAAAGCTGAGGTGCTAACAGATTTCCAAAATGTCCGGACCCAGCGTATTACTTATACATGGCTTCACAAACCTTAATTCGATGCCGAGAGGATTGTCAGTTGCACGTTGGCAGCGCAAAACCTTGTCTACAAAGTGAGTGCGACCAGCCATGGTGTGGCTTTTCGTAAGAGATTCATACATTGGCTTTCTCAGGGAGGATGGCAAAAATTATTTAATTAGACTGGAATCCACTGCACTTTCCAACTCAGATATATAGACAAAGCTACTAGTCTCAAACAAGCAACGAAATGGTCCCTCCTTCCTTAAAAGCTTCGGAATTTTCCCACTGTTGCTCACAATAAATACGCGAGTGAGGGAACAAACATCACCAAATTCAATAAACCATTCTATCGGTGGATTAATATCGAGTTTTAATGGGATTTCTTCTGGCTCTTATGGCGTAAACGAGTGTGTAATTTTTTTAATCCCTCTGCATCTTATGCAGGTGTTAATTCAACTAGCATTTTGATTTAGTTCTGCGCAACCAACACTGACTGAATCATCCGTCGCTACACGGTTTCTTCCTGCAATTTGAATCAAGAGTAGAACAAGTAACAAGTAACTTGTAGGTCTAGGAAGCCTGACTGGATTCGGGGAGTATCTCAAACGAGCCTCCACATCCCCGCCTGGCCGTCTCCCATGTCATCCATGCACGGCCAAAAACCTCCACAGATTCCGTATCACATAGTATTTTTGCTAGCTCATTGACAGAAACCCACTGGAGCTGAGCATTCCTCTGGAGAGTAGTTGGGAAGATAAAATAGTAAGTCATCACGCGTGCAGTGTCTTCATCTGTCCATTCAAGCTTGTTTGCTCTGGGATCCTTGAATTCTCCAAATATCGAGGCTGCGTTCAGCAAAAACAGAATCGTATTATCATGGGGAGTAAAGTGGGGATTTCCCGAACAATTGTTCGGGAAATCCCCACTTTCCTACCTTCTATTGGATCAAAGTTAGCTTGGAAGTGTGACTGATCCTTCCCCGCTACTAACTAGCCCTAAAGCCTGTGGTATTAATGTTACCGGTGCCATGAAACAGGGATAGCATGGCTGCAAGGCAGCCCGCCACAGAAAACAAGGTTGTTATCCTCGTGATCAAGTAGATTGGCGGAAAACATCTGGGGCAAAGAGCGGCCCGCAACCTCAGGCTGGGTTAGTTTAGTAAGACCTAAGCGCGGCCCATGACACCAAGTCAGGACAAGGACAAGGTCTTGCCCGGCCATAATTGCAAGCTAGACATACATGACGGGGTATTAATTCTTGAACTTGCTAACTAGCCAGACATATAAGATAGGCAGACCTTAAAATAGACGCATTAACCCATGGGACCCTGTGGGGCCTATAAGTGGTTCGATCCTTTGCTAGTTTCCAACCTCAGGAACTAAGTACGTCGCAACCTCGTGCGAGCTGGCTAGCTAACCCCAGTAAGATCAGCCGACGCTGCATTAGTTTGCGACGTACCGAGGGAGGGACGAGGAGTCCTATATCTCGCCTCAACACCTCTGCTTGAAGGTCGGAAAACAAGATGAGTGAGGTGTTTTATTGTTGTCAGATTACGTCTTTCCGTCCGCGTCTCGATCTCGCCAAATGTCTTCGAATAAAGGGACAGACTATCTTCGAGCATGGAGCCAGGAGGAAAACAAGACTCTGTTACAACTAAGATTAGAACATACAAATTGGAAGGACATTTACAAGGTATTCTTTTTTGATCAACACGTTTCCTTCCAGTGCCCATGCTAATATTTGACATCAAGTCTTTTCCCAATCGCAGTTCTGCTGCAGTGCATGTCCAATATTCTCGACTCAGAAATGGACGCCCGCGCTCAACAGGGCGGCAACGTGGTCGACCGAAGCATCCTGGCCCCATCATGACTAGCACCCCCGACATCACTCCGCTAAAGCGCTCTGCAGCGACTGATTCATCTCCATTGAGGTCGTTAAAGACGTTGCGTCAATTAACAGACGGGAAGGACTACCTGAACACCAGCTCCAGAGAGAGTAACGACATGTCGTGGGACGGTAATACCGAGTCGGTGGATGTACGTTTATTCCCTTCTCGCACATAGGATTTGAGCTGTACTTGCTAATATCACTGGGCTTGCCATTTAGTCTATGTGGTATCAATCACATCGGGCGCAAGAATCTGAATCAATTTCCAATATTGGCCCTATATCGCCAGAACACCTCGGGCAAGCCAGCAGGTTCACAAGCGTAAACCAGCCTTCACGAACTCCCGCAGAAGCGCCCAACCCGCGAGACATTGCTCTACCACGGGGTCCTGTACATGCCTCACGAACACTGTTTATGCCGCCGCCATCGTTTGACTCGGCTCAGAGCAGAGCAACTCCTCCGTTGATTCCGGCCTACCGAAGCCAGATTGATGCTGCAACACCGCCTGCCCCGACATCCTCTCTAAGCAATATTCTTAACACACCCATGCCAGCTATCATCGCAGAACAGACGCCGCTTAGTCTGTCTGTTCCATCATCCAGGTCAGCACCAGAGAGGCTTCCTTCAGTGGAGTGTTTTAGCAAGTCGCGCGACTGCATATCCCACTGCATTGACACTATCATTCAGGAAATGACAAGTGTCCGTCAGAGTGAGATTGAGAAATTAAGGCTGGAGAACAAGGCTCTGCAGTATTCCCTAAGCCGGGCTATTGCCGAACGAGACGTTCTAACAACAAGGCTCCACGCTGAAGCTGATGGTAAAGATCGTTTAGCCAAAGGGGTGGAGATGATGGAAGATTATATCAAGGAGCTCGGTGAGACAAAATCCCGCGGAAGGTGTAATGGTTGTTGTTGTTGTTGCTCGTATATACAATAAATATCCACCCGCAATCAGGAAGCGAGAGCCTTGGGACCATATTCATAGCATCTCAGATGGATGGTAGGACCTACACCTGCGCATACCACGGGTGCACTCAGCGCTTCGAGACGCCAGGCAAGCTACAAGAGCACAAGCGTGAAGCACACCGTCGAACTACGCTCGAGGGTCACCACCTAGGCGCGATGGAACATCACCTAGCTCTCAAACCAGTCCCCACAGGTGTGACAGGATCAAACCTCTGACAGACAAGCCTGTGAATCTATCTTCTCTCGACCATATGACTTAAAGCGGCACGCGGGTACAATCCACAACGCCCGCAAGCAGAAGGTCCGCTGCCATCTGTGCACCAAGGAATGATGATCTGACCAGGCACATGCGGGTCGCTCACCCCGAGGTTGACTGGCCTGACAAACAAGGAAGAGATCCCCACGCAGGATCCTTCCGACGACAGTGCGCCCTGGACAAGCATCTGAGGATGTATGCGGAAAAGCCCATATCAGAGACGAGATGATTGGTGTTTATAGATGTCGATAATTTCTGGTTAAAAAATGAAGGTTATTGTCTCCTATTGCGCATGGATCCAACCCCGTCCGGGGGAAACAAAGAAGTATTCTTCTACGTTCGAGTGACTCGTCTCAGATCCGGCTGTATCTTTCATTACCAAGAATATCTGACGGCCGCTGTGAGAGATATGACGGCTGCTGTGAGGATTATCCCAGCCGCTGTAGGTATCTTGGATGGTATTCGTATAGCAATTTGCCACATCCCCAGTAGCACGATCCTTGCTTGAACACCATTGGGAGACGCCGTGGACGAGGTTGGAGGAAAGCGAATCCGGCTCAAGCTGTTGTCAAGCTTGAAAGCAAAAGACGCCAGAAGAAGCTGCTTTTCATGCGAGAGAGAATTGAGCAGGCCCTCTAGTTTGCGGTGCAACCCTTAGTGTAACAAGACTGGACGCACTGGGAAGCTAATTCAGAGTCAACAAGCGGACAGCTCCAGTCACATTCCCAGACTTCGACATCATGTAGCAAGACAATCCTTTTATTTTCATGGATTCGAAAGGATGCTTCAGTCATTGCTTTGAGGGTTCGGAGTGCAAGTGCCGTGGTACGCCCTACTTCCTTCTCCATTTCTGTCACAAACTGTTCGTTGGGTTTCCAAATTTCCCGTTCGCATTCGATTTTCCATTTTCCGCTGCCTTGATTTATATATTTTCTGTGGCGAGCAAGGTAGGCCAGGAAGAGCTATATTGAAAGCAGGATAACGGGGTATACAAAAAGGGCCAGTAAATAAAACCTGCGGTATGCCATTGTGAAGCTGCCAGAAAAGACCACCTCCGGGCTGATGACTGCTCACTTTGAAAAGGAATTAGAAGTCTCTCTGTGGGTCTTCTCCATACTTAATAAGATCCCTTTTTTAGTATAGGTTGGCGAGCACTCTAATAGCCCCACAAAAGAGCACTCCAATAGACATTCGCCCTCCTTTAGCGCCACCGGATACGACAAGGCGCTCAGGTCTGGCAGCAAGCTTTGACCGGAAGCTGAGGCAGGGATGAAGTTGCGCGTTATTCATTGCCTTAGCTATTCCTGAAGCTCGGGATCACAAGGCCAGCCCCATTATGGCACGTAGCGCCGTAGAGCACAGACGGACACCTTCTGTGCCACTAGGGAGCACACTGTAGCTAAGATGTAGAAGAGAAATCCATTCCAAACCCTTCACATTCCCATCATGCATTCCCCTCTTGTCATGCTTGAGTTATGCATAGCCGCATCAACCCCCGGCCATGGGTACTCTGGAGAGGCATTTCTTGAGTGTCTGATACGACACCGCAAAAGCTCAGATAGCATTAGATCTGTGACTAGAAATTTCTCTGCAATCCCAGCTCAGTCACAGACAATACCTAAGCCCAAGCTGGCTGCTCAGTGCGCTGCTGCAACCTTCTCACAGCCATGGCCAGAGACACCGCTGCAAGACCGGATTCCGATGCCCTTGGCAGTAAGTATCGATTGAGCCCCTCGAAATGCACGATCGTGGCCACTGACTTTGAACAAGGAAAATATCGTCCTCTCATCTTGGGCAATGACTCGGTTGCGGACAATCATGACCTGGCGAACGCCGTCGACGAAGGCCGTTTAGGTCCTATGGATTTGCACGACACGCGCACCCAAGCTACAGGAGTTGACCAGGGCTTCCACCCATCACGAGAAGACGCACGGTTCGCATCACAGCAGGTTGGATTGGAAGGTGCTGAGAGTGGCTCATTTTTTGCTACATTTCCCCAGGCTCAGCAACCCCGTCGAAGAAGCAGTCTTAACTACTTATCTCTTTGCGCTAACCTGTGCTCACTTCCATCAATGCATCCTCCCAGGTCGCTGAGCCTGCCTAATCGCGAGGCCTCCGGAGAAAAAATCGTTCTGCCTCTGGGAAATGGTGATTGCCAGTCTGGTGCACACTCGAATCCCCTTGATGCTCCAGAACATGAATCCCGAGACTCCAGCGTCTATCCTATACTGTTCATCGGTGGCCCACCTATTGACTACTCGCCATGTCAAAACGGAGAATCTATCTATCCGCCACCACCTTGGAATAGTACCCCAACTCTGGCCCCTCTGGGTTCGAACGGATTGTCGAGCGGATCGTCGAGCGGGATGCAGCGGTCGGTTACACGAGCCTTTGACGATTCCCTCTCGGAAATAGACAGTCGCTCTTCCCCCACAGGGAGGATGGATCGCATCCGCTGCGCAGTTCTTTGGGTCAGGGAGCAACTACAACGTTTGGTTGGAACGATGAGCCGGGTGCGAGACATAGGCCCACATAACTGGTGCTTGCAACGTCGGCGAGCTAGAGGAAAGTCGGATCTAGAACAGGGTAGTCATCGCGGCAGACCTGAACTTTAATTGAATCATCAACAGGTAAACAAGGTTGGACTGCAAGGCTATCATAATGCCTCTGGCAACGCCGCGATCAATCCTATTTGAAGAAATTTTATTGATAGCGGATCTATGATTCAGCTGCCTATGTGTGAAGAATGTGTTGGCAATACTACTATGAAAACCGCTGTGATCACAAGGACTTGGGCCCCTTCATCGCGTACCGTCGGCCTGGATCTGAGTGCCCGGGAATCTTAACGAAGACAGAATACTATGCCCCGACGTCTGCTCTGCCCGTGATACCTCAGCAAAACAAGTAGGAAAACCTGGCGAAACTCGTTAAGGCCACGGGAATGCGGTCGTGGAACTTAGAGTCGGGGTGAATATGCGATTGCTCTCTTTGTTTCCCGCTTATAGGGCTAGTCGACGAGCTATGGATCGATTGTTAAACGGCTTGCCTGATGTTCTAGATGGCAGATCTCAGTAACTCTTAATTTGTCTGGCCTGCTACTAGGTGCTACTGTATTAGGAATTTTCACGCCTCGTCCCGGGCTCAGCTAGGAAGTGAGGTAGATAGTGACCCTGATGCGCTGACTTGGGCAAAATTCGCCATACAAAAATAGGAAGAATGTGAGTAGAGATCATATACTAGCTGATTATGACTTGATTGACCGAGTCTTGACGGTAGAAATGCGCGACCTCTTCCGTCAATGGCGTGAAGGATCAGACCGCGGAGAAGATGTGCATTGACCCGGCCTCCGCTGATCAAAGTACTGTCGTCAGTATTGATGCCGAGTAGCGACTATGGAAGTTACACCATTCTAAAACCTCTCACTTTGAGACAACGATCACGAAGCCACATACAGACCACAGGCCTAGGAAACAAGGCCTGCTATTATGCCACAAATGTTCTAGTATCAACCCGAGAAATAAAGGCAGATGGCAAGCACCAAGAGATTCAGGAAGTGTGGCGTTTTGGGTCTAGAGCATCAGCTGTCCCTTGGCTCTCTTTGTAGTTGCCCCTCATGCCTACTCGTGAACGCCTGGCAGCCACTTCACCAAGCCTCCTAAGGAACTCCTCCATCCCCTTATTATCCGCCTGGAGCTCTCTGATCTGGTTGACCAGAATACCTTTTTCTTTTGTCTGAGCGGCCAAATCACTTCTCAAAAGATCGCGTTCGGCAGTAACCTCACGTAATAAAGACTGAAGGTTATTAATCTGGATGTGAGAGTCTTCCAACCCGTGTTGAGAGACCGGTGCGGGTGTATGACCAAGAATCTCACTTGATAAATAGCCCGTGCTGGGCTCGCTGGTTTGGCACCCGGGCACTAGTAGAAGGGATGTACTTGGTTTCCGAGAAGCTGCATGCGTCGTATTTCGCGAGGTCTGTTGTAGAGGTACAGAGCTGTCATTTTTGCTTACTTGGGCAGCGTTTGGAGGGTTTAGCTTGCGATTCGAAGTTGTAGGTGTCGCTCGCCCGGCTAAGATAGTATTAATAGGCCTGGCAGTTGTAGGCGTCCCCCTGTTGCTCTCTGGCGTGCTGCCGGGAAAGTCTTCATCACCACTAGAGCTCTGCTCGTGGTAGTTGACCGCACTGGTCGCCCGGCAGGATCTGAGAGGTCGCTTTGATGAATGTTGAGTTGAATCGCTCGCTGCACGTTTCAGGCTGGTAGGGGCCACCGGTTCTGGGCAGGGACGTCGTTTTGATTGAAAATATTGGACCTGTGGTTCGGGAAGAGACCCAACTTGACGTTTGGACGTTAATTTGGGAGTACATATACAAAGGGAACTCATTAATCGTGTACCTTCTGGGTATGCTTCTACTCGTGTTGCGAACTTCGTTGCAGAAGAGTCATGGTTTCTTCTTCGATCCACCCACGAGAACGCCTTTGGATTTGAAGACATTTCGCCGAAAACAATGATGTGAACTGTTAACGGACGCAAAACTGGCCTGCAGCGCGCCTTGCTAAATTATATCACGCGAGGAGCAAGGATGAATTGTACCAAGCGCCAAGACGAGGCAATGAAGCTCCCTCGAGCCATCCTTGACCCATCCTCGACATTCCCTCGACACGTCGCCAAGACACGATGGCGCTATTGTCATTGCCGAATTAGCTCTCAACGTCAAAGAGCCACCGCGCCTAGGTGATTTCTTTAGTTGCAACAATAAGAAAATCCTTTCTTGCGTCTGTTTCGTGGCTAGATTTCTCGACACCCACTCGACATCCAATTTACGCCACTTCGCAACCCAACTTAGTGCAAGACAATAACAGGCCAATGCGGGCCCATTCCCCCTAGCTGGCTGAGGGGGCCAGCGCCGTTAGGGTGGCCTGGACGATTTTGGAGAGGGTAAGTCCAGGAAGATTAGCCGAGCGCGGGCCACGACAGCCAAGTGTTGTTTTTAGAAAGTGAGACTGCAATGGCCTGTGGCGTTGAGGTTCCGCAATACTCATCACATCTGACTCGTCTGCTGCATTAGCACTCAATGTCATGAACTAATGCAGCCCCTTTCACCTTCACCAAACTGGTGGCTATGGGCTAGACACCTGGCGAGTCGTGGCTTTGCCACTGACATCGGGCGCTCCCTAGCTGAGGGTCAAGACGTCCACAAAGTGACACCCAGCTAATTAATATTCGGACTAAATAAGGGTGGGTCCATCATTAGTTCTAGATGGGAACTTTAATGCAACGCCCGAGCTATGGGTGCGATATGTTTCTGTTCTTGCCGCGTAATTGAACAGAGGCTCTTGGAGACCGCCTTATGTGGCCCACGGCACCCCGTCGAGTTATGGGCTGGGCAAGACCTTGTCCTTGTCCTGACTTGGTGTCATTGGCCGCGCTGCTTGGTAGGTCTTACTAAACTTACCCAGCCTGAGGTTGCGGGCCGCTCTTTACCCCAGATGTTTTCCGCCAATCTACTTGATCACGAGGATAACAACCTTATTTTATGTGGCCGGCTGCTTTGCAGCCATGCTATCCCTGTTTCATGGCACCTGTAACATTAATACCACAGGCTTTAGGGCTAGTTAGTAGCGGGGAAGGATCAGTCACACTTCCAAGCTAACTTTGATCCAATAGAAGGTAGGAAAGTGGGGATTTCTCGAACAATTGTTCGAGAAATCCCCACTTTCCTCTTATTATTAGATTAGCCTCTATTATTGGTTGGGGATATTTCCTTGTGGAAGGCTATTCTCGAGGGCAAAGATCTATAAGGCCGCTTCATCATAAGGAGATTCGAGCTACACCCGGTGGACACAAGGCCATGAATTCCTATTTCGCAAAACCACACATTCTTTAATCCCACACCTAGTCTTGAAAGTCTGCAAGATTATTCCTCCTTCTCTGGCGAGAACCAGCACGCGGCAGCCCTGAGACAACGCGCATTCAACGTGATGGCCCTGTAGTGACCAGATAGCACAAACTATAATATAAAAGTATTATGAGACAAAATGAAGATCTTGTTTCCATCTCCCGCTGCAATAATATCTGCTGTCCACTGGAACCAGGCCTTGACCCCAATTTGCGTCAGTGGTTGAGTTTCTAATTGGGGAGATTCCTACGTAGTTGTGAGCAAAGAGCAGTCTATATTAGAACCGCTTTCAACGCACCCGCCAGGGCCAGTGTCCCAGTATCCTTCCTTGCTATCGTCTGACGCACGTTGAAGAAGAAGCGCGCGAAGCTCAATCGTCTCGCCTATTCTCCCATCTCCCGCCCTGGGGCTCGAAAAGATGACAGCGCTGACCCGGATACTGTACGCTCGACGATGGATCGCGTACAGGCCTGGGGAATCTGCGAAGTCGATATCGAAAGGCGTTTGCCGCTTGCCTACCCAGCGATGCACATTGTTGACTGCTTCCACAGGACGACTCCTGTATTGCAAAAGGTAATTTTGAACCTCTGCTGCAGTGTACCAATCACGAGGGACATCCTCAGGCTAGGTTGTGCAAAACTAAAAGAGGGGGCTGCGGTAAATGTGCTGGAGGTTTGGAAAAGTCGACTCTGCAGAAGTTGGGTTTTGAGAAGTTGGGCTCGCTGGTACTAACCTGAGTCGGCCGCTTACATATCTCATGAGCTTATTGGACGTAAAGTCACAAGCCGCAGACGCAGACCATGTCAATTAAACAGCACTTTCCAAGCATCACCCCACTCACCCCGTCCAGTTACGATCGCTGGGCTCAAGTGATGGTGGTGATGAGTTCGACTTCCCCCTATCCGGGTGAATTATTCTCATCGATATGGAACGAGCTGTGAAGCTTCAATGGTCCTCTGACCCAGGGCTTAGCGCCGCAGCGGTTACTCTCGGTCCACTCAAATTCGTGAGCATTGGGTCAATCTCACATATCTTCTCTGAGCCTCAAGTCCTTAACTCCGTCAAAAATCATTCCCTTCACTCAAGAGCACCAGTATCAAAATTTATGTATCCCAGTCTCCAATGGTGTCAACTGTGTGGTTGTCTAGCTGGCAAAGCTAAGTCGGGAATTCTCATCCTTAGAATTTGCATATCCCAGTGGGGATGGCTGGAGCATAAGCGGCTGGTGCAGGGGGCGAATGCCCAAAGAAAAAGCAATCATGGCCGGTGTGATGAAGACCAGTAAGAAGCCAGAGGTGATAGTCACTCGATGCCGCCAAAATTGAGTTGACCGAAGTGCCGAGGAGCACCAGTCTGGCCGCGAACGAACACATAACTTGACACGAAAATACAATCCACGATACTTATGAGCAGAGCCCCTGGCGCCCCCGGTGCAAAGAGAAAAGCACATTCTCCCATAATGAATTTCTAATGCATTGCAACCTTTGCCTGTCCACCCACGCTTTAGGGACTTCATGCGCGATGCCTTTAAAAACAGCGGCTGACTTTCCCGCAGAAGAAATCTCATTTCCATTCAAGCCTAGCGTTTCGCAAAGACATTTGATGCCCCTCTTCAATGCTAATTCTGTCCCAACATTCTTGTTCAGACTTTTCTCTTCTGAAACGAACCTACCTCCCGATGTCTTGTCCCCTTCAAACCCGCCAGATCTATTCCGGCTCTCACCTGAGGAAGGCGCAATCGTACTTCTCGACCAGTTACTGTTTCAACAAGAACGTGAGGATGGGTTTAATCTCATGAGCTGGACGAGCTCATTACTAATAATACTACAATGCGCCTTGTATCAAAGTATCAGGCATGGGGAAAATTTAGAGCACATCACTCTGGTTATAATAGACACGCGCCTGTTTCCTGAGGGAACGTTTATCCAAGACATGGAGGTCATGCGCATGTTCCAGGACGCCCACACCCAGCTTCCGGAGTTTGTCAGGTACCGTGAAACTGTGCTTGATTTTGGTGAATATTTCACTCAAGGCCCGTTGAGCCTTCAGGGACGAAGTGTCTTCGCCTCATTTCAGCAAATGATCGATCTCGGACTCTCTACGCTTCACCCTGGACTTGCTGAGAAAGAGCAGTGGCGCAGCTGGCCTACGAGGATCCAGAAGTATCGGCAGCTCTTTTTGGATTCAGAGCCGGTACCGGGTACCAAAGATAACATCGCCAAGGCATCCCAGATTGCTAAGCACTGTTGTAAGGGTAGATGGGTGCTCCCATTCGCTATCATGTTGCTTTCTCTGCAGCCGCGAAACAATGATCATAGTGTGATCTTCAATGAACTTAAGATACAGTTTACGAGTAAGTCAATAGCACTCGAGCCGCTTTCTGAAAAGGACCATTTACTGACCAAGTCAGCCGCGGATATCAAAGAGGCAGCTCTGCATGAAATAAAGGCGCACACAAAGCTTCCTGAAGCCAAGCAGTTCAAGACATTGGTGCAGGTTATCGATCGTTGCTATGGGCTTGCTAAAGATGCAAGTGTAGTGGATAGTGTCCTTGACTTAAGCGATGATTCTCTAGTCGCCTGCGCAACGCCAATTACCCATGGAGTCTCCTTTCCGGCAGACTATAAGAACGGTGTGTTCCAACAATCTCCAGTCTTAAATTTACCCATTACTCACTGGTCCTAGTAACGCAGGTCGAGTCTGCAAATACGATACTCACTACTGGCAAGACACCAAGCCACAAGCGTAAATACCACTATGAATCCACCCCGGCAGGTCGCCACAAAGCGGGGAATTATAGGTGCGAAAAGATCAATCCTTGGACGCGTGTGTCGTGTGCCTCTACCTTCTCTCGCCATGCCCACTTCCAGCGACACGAAAAGACAATTCACGGCGGCGAGAAGCCCTGCTGCCCTCTATGCGCAAGGAAATTCTCCCGCAATGATGCTCTGGCTCGGCACATACGGAAGATTCACCCTGAATATCGCCCAGGTTGAACCGCCACCACCAAAGCCAAGCGTATCGGAGACCGAACACACTGCAAAGCGTGCAAGGAATACCGAAGCAGCGCGGCGCCACCGTGAGCGTCAAAAAGATCAGGTAAAGGAGCTTCAGAGCAAGATAAAGGACCTTACGAAGAAGCTCGCCGCAAAGGAAACACGACTAGCAACGGCAGAGGGAGAGTTATTAGGGTTAAAATGGCTCCATCATGTCAAAGAGTGACTATGTTTATACCATTTACTATACAGAGAGACTAAAACAGAAGTCCTTTTCAACCTCCGGGCTATACTTTCTATTCTATCAGTAGCGTAAGCCGCCAAAACCAGAGTTGTGGCGGATCTCTTCAGCCTCTATTACCATCAGGCACACGGCATTCGAACGACAGTTACAGTTGCATCACCAGCGACCCTATTTAGACTGAACGAACAAAACCATGCAGTCACTAGAAGAGCAACACAACTGTCCAGTGTTTGTACCCGGGCTATAGCCGGCCTTGCTCTCCAGGCCGCTGATGCGTGGCTGAGGTAGCGGTCGTACAACGGGAGTAGAGGACCTCATTGTCGCCAACATAAGAAGAGTCAATGGCCTTGCGACCTGCGGTGCGGTCCTCCACGGCATTGGCGACAATTCTGTGTGTAAGACAACTACTGGTGATGAAGCTCTTTCAGGACGCCGATACACAACTGCAGAAATTCGTCGAATACTCCATACCTTGGATAAAGGTTCCCTGCGGGAAGAGGCTCGTATCTATAATAATTAGAGTGATGTGATATGTCTGAGGTCATCACCATCTTTGTCATGTCGGTATAGAGCGTATTGCAGGGCGAACAGCAACGAGCTCGTCCAGGCCATGAGGTTGCACCCGTCGTCCGATCCTCGTTGCCAGAGATGGATTGGCGGCCTTCTTAGCTGGGAACTGGAATAGGTCAGGCGGATTCTGGTAAACCGCAGGACTTGCAGCATTAGGAGGAGGGCTTGTTCCAGGAGCTTGAGGGGCAACTAGTCGGTAGACATATTTGGGGGTAGAACTGGCATGGAATAATGGGAGAAGCTTCCTCTGGGAGGGGCTGGGATGGAAAGGAAAGCTAATGGGGCAGTTAACGTATGATGCTCCAGGCATTTTAAAAAGACGTAGGGAAAGTCACACAGGATATCGTACAACGTTGATGGTGTAGAGTCTCAAGGGATGAACGTTTGATTAAAGGTCACGTTGAGGAACGAGGTGAAAGGGCGTTCTTATAGCCGACTGGGGAGATGGGGCTTAAATCAAGCGCGCCTTGCTGGCCTCCTGTAATTTTCCCCAGCCGCTGCGAGGCTTTGATGGTAGCCCTGTTTCTTTCACCAAGGCGAGGGCGGTTGGAGGAGGAATCCCAATCTGTTGGGCTCAGGCGGAGGGTTGGTGCTCAGACTTGGATTCTTAGCCGGGGTCCTGGCAGGAGCTAGAAGAGGAGGGAAGCTCCGCAGCCACTGCCCCAGTGCATCCAGGAACCGAGCGCCGTAAAGTACCTAGTCTACACAGGAACACAGACTTGCATGAATTACCTGATCCTATTTTGGCTCTGTGACAATTGGTGACTTGCTAAAGTAAGTTATACTCAGGGCGCCTTTGATGGGGAACTTGCTATTAACTATCACGAAGTACAGTCTCGACGAGATAAGAAGTTTCTCGTTGCGGATGGGTATTCTCAAGGCCTGGTAACTAAAATAAGATCTAATTACACGAAGGTGCAATCTATACCTGATGGAGAGAACGTCCTTGGGGTGTATTGACTGGTATATAACCCCACACCTCCTCTCCTTTCGGAAACTTCATAGACTTAGCGGCGCTTGCCTCTCTCACGATAGCCCGTACCTGGTTGCCGGCCCTGAGGGAGGATTGTGGAGGGATGGCTCGCATAGGAAACGCAAGACACCTAAGAGTAAAGAAGTGAATAATCGCGTAATACAGGCCCCTAAGTCGTTGGCAGTCTCGAGTCTCAAGTAGCAAGGAAACAGAAAAAGGAAAGTGGCGCTGCATTGACAAAAAAAAACAGCAAAAACAAAAATGACGATAGGCCAGCTAGCACCTTGGTGTTGTCTTATCAGAGTGTCGGGAGTGTCGAGGGACTGTCGAAGAGGTGGTCGAGGTGTCGAGGAGGTGTCGGTGTCGAGGAGGTGTCGAGGGAGGCGTGACCCACAAAAGTCCAGCCCATCCCATCTAAGCAAGCGGGCATGAGTTCTTGACTTCAAGAGCTAGTGCTTCCTGAGGAGGCGAGGATCTTGCCCTACAGCAGACTGTCAGTTCTCAACGTCAAGAACTAACGCAGACCCACTTCCACTCACCTTCACTAGACGAGGCGCCAAGCCACTTCATTCGCGTAGAAGCTAACAGACACCTGCGGAGAAAAAGAAACAAAGCAACAGCGCGAAGAAGAATTGAGATTGCCACGATGCCAAGTAGAATCGCAACGATATTTGGTTTTAGTCATCTCTTCCACAACCCTTGCCATAGAGATCTATAAAGGTATCGAATCTGTCCGGATAACTCGGTGCAACTTGTAACAGACAAGACTTGAATTCGTCCTTTCCGCAAAGTTTGTCGATATGATGCGTTTCTTTGCGTCCTGGAATCCGTTTGGCTCGTCAGAACAAGAACCCACTCGCCCTCCAAACCCTCCGAGCCCTCCGAGTACCCTTGAGCAAGGAATCGATCGACCCGCCCCCAAAATCTACGACGTTATCGAGGCAGATACTCGGTTTGGAATCTCGGATATCACAGGTTATCATTCGTTATTTGTGCGCCCTTGTGGGTTCGTGTTCCACGCTCGCTTTCGAAACTATCCTGACCGTATACGACTCGTTTTTTGCCCGTTGCGAATCGACGTTAGAAATCTTGATCAAGCCAATCGAGAACGCCTTCAAGCGTGTGTTGATACCATGAAACCATTCGTGCCAGTAAAAGCTTGGACCACACTCCATGCGGACCCCGAAGATGGTCTTAAGATATCTTTATAACATTGAAGAAGCTCTTTTATTGAATCACTACGAAGGATTATCAGTACTATCAACCCGCTATTCATGTCCCCACCCTTGATCGGAGCAAACAAAACCTGGACTTGTTGTGCAACCGCATCGTCATATAGACATATCACTTCAATCAATTTCTCAACCGCACGGCAAACGTCTCCAGTGGTCGCCATCGTGTAGGAGCTTCGAATTGAAAGTAACAAATAGAGTGGATTGAAAGGCCTGGGTAAGCTCAACACTTTGTAGCTCCACTGAAATCCTGGAGGGTCACAAAGCCTCCTCGCATGAAATTTAATTTCAGGTGAGGCTTCGCTCTGATCCAATAGTAAGTTTTAATGTGGAGATTTCGCGAACATTTGTTCGGGAAATCCCCACCTCTCGTTTCCTAGTGGATCAAAGTTACCTTGGCATTGCAGACGATCATTCTGCCCTGCAGAGAGACTTTTATCTATGTAATCTCTATCTAATAATTTCAGTTATCAGTGGCAAGGATTTTGCAGTCGTCATCATATGAGGATGATCAGCAATGGAACCACTCACAGTATCAGTATCGACAGCAAAGCAGTGAATACTCACTTACACCTTCTGTGATGACTTTCGAGGCCTCTCACACAGACTCAGAACAAGCACCAATGGTAGACAGCCTCTGCAGTCCCGTGCAAACGCTGCAGAGGTAAGTTCACAAATTAACGACACTACATGCTGGTACTGAACAGGCCCAGAGAGCCAGGCTGGGCTTGCGGTGATACAACAGAGAGTGCCGCCATCTAACACGGCGCCGGCCACCTATATCTACCCTCCTGTTCAAGACCTAACGACTGGATTCAAGTTCGATCCTTCACTAGTTTTCGACGTCAGGAACTAAGTACGCCGCAACCTCGTGTAAGCCGGCTTGCCGAAGCCCCAGTAAGATCAGCCGACGGGCTGCATTAGTTTTTGACGTGCCAAGGGAGGGGCGAGGCGTCCTATATGTCGATGAATGAGGTGTTTCAGACTCGCCACTCCCTCGAGCTCGACCTCTCCTGCACCTCAGCTCAATTCTAGCGCCATTGAATGCTTGGCAATATATACCCTGTCGGTGATGGAGGGCTGTGCGTGACTGTGATTGTCGTACTGGCGTTGGAAGATAGACGATCGGGCGAGGCAGAGAGATGAAGCTTCTTCAGTTTCTGTCCAATGAGTCCATGCAATTGGACCCAAACCATTGGTGTGATAAAACCTTGTATGCCGTGCTGCATAATACCTGCCCGACGACGCTTGAACCAATAATTACAGATCGATCCTGGGCAGCTATTCTACCTATAACAGTGCCTGCCTGCCCTCTTTGTTCCAGACTCCTTTTTCTTCAAGCACCAACCTTCATCTTTCAGAGTCATGGCCTCAGTATGGGAGCAGATTGGCGGCGCTAGCATATTTCTGTGGCTTGCCTGGTTTCCGTTCTTTCTCTTCTGTGGATTGCTCTATTGCTTTTTGCCCAAAGGTCGCAACCTGTCCTTACAAGGGTGTTTTTACTTCCTGCTCGTGGCATTCATTTTACCTGCATTTGCGATCTGTTACCTGACGAACAGCCTGCCAGTCCATTTCAATGCGGGAATTATCTTCTTTACTATACTGGTTTTGCTCCTGCTCGCCATTCTCAAATACAAGAGAAATCTTCTTAGATGATCTACGGACGTACCGTATGCTAGAACAAACTGTCTCACTGGAAATGGTATACATGGCTAATGAAGCTAATAGTTTGTTTCCCTCAAACCATCTGAGTGTATACAAACATCTGATACCTATTCGGCTCCATCGGCGTGCGTTGGCGTGCGTTACGACATGCATATTTGAGAATTTCTCTAGCCTTTACTGTTGCTTGATGGCTCCTGAAGGATATACGCTTCCCCTTCTTCCTCACGTTATTCTTTTCAACCTTTTTTACTCCGCTTTTGGGCGAATCAGGAATTCTCCATTCTCTGTGTACATCGTCCTCAAAATCCGTGTCATATTCTTTGTCATCATCAAACTCCACGAGTGCCCTTGTACATCAAGGTAACATCTATGCGTCCAGTTGGGTCTCTTCCTGAGCCACAGGTCCAATATCCTCAGTCAAAACAGCATCCACGCGCAGAACTGGTAGCCCATGGCAGCCTGAAGCATGCAGCGACCGATTCAACTCAGCATTCATCAAAGCAACCTCAGAAACCCCGCCAGGGGACCGGTGTAGTCAACAACCATGAGCAGAACTCTCGTGATGAAGACTTTCCAGGCAGCACACCAGGGAGTAACAGAGGAACGCCTACGACTACCATACCTATTAGTACTATCTTAGCTGGGATACCGACATCTACAGCTTCAAATCGCAAGCTAAACCCTCTCAAGACTGCCCAAGTGACCACGAATAACAGCTCTGTATCTCTACAACACCTTCGTCCTCGAATCGGTACGAAATCATGGGAAGTCAACACGCAGGATGGTAACTATGGCAATGTGCCCCACGATCTCATTTAGAGCCCTCCAAGACACTCTTTAACTGCTAGATACAGAAAGTTCTTCGAAGGAGTTTATCATACAAAAACCTGCCATACTAGGCACATCTGCCCATTCATACGCTACACTGGAGCCTAACGCTAGTGCACCCTTGGACGGTGGCCCCTGGAAGATAACCATCCACTGAAGACTGAGAGAACTCGCCTCTTCAGATGCCCATCACTTCTTGCAAGAATCACACGAAGGGTGGGCTTACTAAGTATGAGGCTCAGAGTCACACTACAAGGGCAAGCACTTCGACTGCTTTCGCCTTCACTCTTGCTTATTCGCGGACTGCACGTACAAGGCTAAAAGTGGGAGCAAAAGACGGTTCAGTTCCTCCAAATTGAGCTTTTGAGTACCGCTGTCGGCTATGCCGATCAGGGTGTGGTAGGGAGTTATTGGGATAGGATCCACTTCGTCGCTTCTATCTTATGGGTAGCTTCCTTTGCAATAAAAAGATATAGTAGAATACTTCTCCGCGGCATGCACATCTGGTTGAGGAAGACTGGGATTATACGGTGTCTGGAGTCGAATGAGGTCCAGCGGTACTGGATCAGGCGGCATGGGTGCTGGCGTCCTGGTTGTTTGAGAAGAAGATCTCGAAAGAGGTGAAGGCGGCGTCGAATGCTGTGCTATTGCGGGTGCAGTAGGTCGGTGCCCAAGAGAGTTTAGATTCGGCAATCCGACTCTGTGGTGCTGGAGAATTTGCCGTGTTATGAACGGGCATTGACTGCGGCACCGAAGGTACTCCAGACGACGCACGAGCAGTTTCACATGTTTCAGTATCAGGGTTGATTCCAACGCCCAGCCCCTGAGCGCCTTCTATAAGCTTTCCTGTGACAAGTGTCGTGTCATCCTGGATCATTTGCCGAAAGGTAGCCAGAGTTGGGTTCGCGGTAGCAACCATCACAGACAGACCAAGGCTCATCATACATAAAAATCGACAATAATCATCACGGAGGGATTTCAGAAAGAAGAGGTACCTCTCTTCCCGGTTGTTCCTTGGTTTAAAATCTGCGTAGAGCTTGGCATCTTTGCGGACACGGGCTGCACTTAGGCGAGGACGGACTTCGAGCTCAGATAGTGTTGCTTTTAGTCTCTGGATGCCAACATTGGCAGACGGAAGGTTGCACTTATGTTTTCTGACCGTGCGGGCCATTGTTCATGTCATGAGGAGTTAGAGGGTATAGAAAGTGATCAAGGTAAAAGACCAAGTCAAGGGACTGATGACGAGAAATACTGGGGTGAGGGATTGATCAACGTAAAGACTAAGTCGAGAAAGTGTCGAGAAAATGTCGAGGGGGTGTCGAGAAAGTCGGGAAAGTGTCGAGGAAATGTCAAGAAACTTGGTCGAGGCATGCAGGCGTAGTGGCCGAGACCAGCGTGTCACAGGGGGCCATAAGTGCCGCAGGTTAAGAGCCAAAGCGGGATCCAGCCACCGACGAACGCCCTTTTCCTTTGGTCCAGTAGCATCCCAATCCTGGCAGTCTGAAGCACCTCACTCATCGCGAGGAACAGAAGTCAATTGGACCAAGTGGCAAGATAAGGCAAATGAAGTTTCCTTGACCCATACTCGGCGATTTCTTGAGCTTACTTGGTCGGGTGACTCACCCGCGCCTTCGCCAACACAGCGTGCGTCGAGGAAGTGTCGAGGGTCACAAGGTTACCTCCAATCAGCGGTTCATACCAGGCTACAAGAGCTCTTGACCTTGAGCGATTTATCTTTTTATCGAAAGCTAGCGCAGAATCCTCCTCATGTGACCCACACAGCAGTCCAGTTAGGAAAAATGGGCCTTAGTTCCTTGACTTCAAGTGGGGCTTTTGGTGGTTCGATCCTTCGCTAGCTTTCGACGCTTATATCAGGAACGGTGGAGAGGTTTTGACATGCATTTAGGCTTGAATGATGCGGACTGGAGCTGTGGGCTATGTATGTAGGCTTCAATGATTCGTCCGTGACGCAGGATTGTTCCAGCGAGACCTATTCATCCTCTGTATCTCTTACAGCCGCCGTCATATCTCCTAGGGCTGCCCCCACACCTTTTACAGCTGCCCTCTTAGCTTTCAAAAGCTGTAACAAGTTCCGTGTGACCTTCCGGCAGCTATCTGAACCAATAGCAAAGCAACATAAGTTTTTATGATTCGAGTTCAGGCGAACTTGTGTCTCTCGGCTGCCTGCTATATTCATCACGGCTGAAGGAGATGGGACAAACTAAGGCGCCACATTAGCGAGCCCTTTCCGCGTCCGCGAATATTATGAACTGGTTAGGTTTAGTACAACATACAATATATGGAGCAAACACGTTGCTGACCTCTTGCTTTTTGATGCCGCCTGAAATTGACGATATCCATTGCCTAATTCGAAAAGGAACAAGGCTGGCGAGGCAATCCATTATTGAGAACCCAAAGCAGACAAGGTCCCACGAAATAGAGAATAAGAATGATCAAATCTTTTATTCACTCGGCCTGACCTGTCCTGACCTGTCTTTGATACCAGCACATTATTTATAGAAGAAAAAGTATACTAAACATGGTGACATATAGTGTAAGCATCGGATGTGATACAGGACTTGCATCGTGCGGAACATCAACGGATACGGCATCGAGGAAACAGAGAAAACAGAGGAAACAAGGGAAACAACCCCGCGCTAATGCAAGCCGCCTGGTGTGCACAGCATCTGACACCAGAAATCACATTGCACCTGGACTTCTAGATAGGATTGGTCGAGGTCTTCTGACAAATATTTCACGCGGAAGCGTGTCTGACCTATCCTTCTCTAGGCTCAAGCAAGGTGGCCTACCAAACGAGGTTGCATTGTTGCTATAAATATGGGGATGTCTTGACTCACCAAGAAGCGTTGTCCTTAGTCCTCTTCCAACCGGGATCATCAGAACATCGTGCGAGGTACGTATAAGAAGAGGAAAAATTAGCTTGTCTTAAACACTTACAAGTCGGTTGTGCGGTGCTATCGGCGAACACAGTGCTAATGTTGATTTTGTTATCGATGTAGGCTTTACGATACATCATGTGCGACGTGTACGAAGTGACGAAGATAGTTGGCCAAGAGACTAAGGTGGAAAGAATCATCAGCGAATGCTCCGAAAAGCCGGAAGGTGCCACTGCAGAACAGTGCCCTAACTATAAATTCCATCCCTCCGGTTCCAGTCGCCAGAAAAAGAACCTCCCTGCTTGGGCTTCCAAGACCTGATTTAAGTGCGGCACGGCCACGGTTTGTCCCTGAACGAGGTATGTCCAAAACCATGAGAGCGTCTTCTCTGTCTGACAAAGGAACAGCTGCAAGACCCTTGTCCGACTCCTTACCTGCTGGTTCTGTCTCTCGTTAATGGCAAGGGAAGCTGGAAGCTTCTAAGGGGGCCGTATAGTATAATCAACCAGATGCATTCAAACACAGTTTCCGATCGTTTTAATGCTAATTGCCATAGCTTCCCTTGCCTTATGACGTATTCTCTAGCTCCAGACATAAATTGAATGCCTCCTTTGCCGTGGTGATTGTCCCATTCCAGCATCCCAGTATGATATTTTCACCCCAGAGGCCGTTCACATCGGGGAATTTCTGGTTCTTGTAAAGATTTTCGATTTCGCGGTCTACTTGTTGTTCATGTTGGATTCGAGCTCGGATGACGGCGTGATCACTTGAATGCGCATGATTCTGTGGAACTGTCCTGTAAAGTTCGCAATACGGCGCCTTGCCCGCCGAAAGCTCATAGAGGGTTGAACCAAGCGCAAATAAGTCAGAAGCGACAGAATTTGGAGCCTCATAGTCTCTCGGCAGACAGTGAGATGCTTTCTCGTACCCAAGGGCCGACTGTCCAGGGCATTGGGCTGAATTGAAATCGCCTAAGCGTGCGTCCAGGTTGTCGTCAAGAAAGAATTGTCGCAGAGCCAAATCCGAATGGATTATATCATGCTCGTGGATCAGGCTGACAGCTTCAATTATTTGCCGAAACCATTTTCTCTGAAGGTCGCGGTCGAGAATGTTCGCCCGGTTGAATACGAATGCGGCAAGATCACCATTCGAGTAGTACCGAGTGTCGACAACATCCCTTCGTCCGAGTGAAAGGCACTCCGCAATTCGAGGATGCTTTCCAATAATCGAATATACCTTAGCTTCGCGGATTATAGGCAGCGCGTCCTCGTATGCGTTATCGCGAGGCACTTTCCTAATGACCGCATTATCGAGAAGATAGACAGCCGCAAATATACCTATCTTTAGGAGTTTCGCGTTGTCAGACTGTCCACCCGATAATCGGCGTTCTTCGATGGTGATATGAAAGGATTCTCTTGATATATTCGTGTCCTCAAAGAAGTTAGCACTGCATTCTTCAAATCTTCAGGGCTTCCTACGTTGGAGGGTTGTTCTCTTCTTTCTCCATGCTGTTCGACGTTCTCCACATCACGCGCTGTTGCTCCTGTGCGACGGGGCCCCAGCAACGATTGATAGACAATGTTTGCAGGAAACAATACAAGGTTCCAAAATGTGGACCATAATTTCCACATGAGTAGGCGGGCCGGTTTCAGCATCGCGACAAAAATGTCTGTATTTCTTCGCCCGGCGAGAGAGCACCTTGTCCGTTATAAGAATCCTAGCGTCTGTGATGGCTAATCGATAATAAAATCACGTGTCACTAAACCTTGAGCTGTATCGGGACAACTTGCTTCCGGCTGACACTCTGGTACCAGAAATACGGCGAACTCCTCATTCGCATTTCCCCCCATTTCCCCCGTTTCCCCCGTTTCCCCCATTTCTCCCAGTTTCTTTTCTCTGATTTTTCAGGTCACATCTCTGATCTCTATTGCTACTAGCATGGCCCCATCCAACTATCTGCGTATCTTTAGTATCTTGGAAGAAATCAATCGACGTCGTACAATCCCTGGCATCTATCACGAAGCGTTAGAAGATCGCCTTGCGCTTACCTTCCAACAACCGTCAGGCCCTTTGAAACGAAGCAAGACCCCTCGTCCCAAAAAGGAGTACAAGCTGCAGTACAAAAATATGAAAGCTCATAGAGTATATGTGGAAATCCTGGAAGACTACCCTCAGCTGTTCATCCCTTTCATCATAAGATTGGTCTATTTCCATAAACGTGTATGTTCGCGAGTGCCATTTTTAGTGACCTAACCTTCAAGCCTTAAGGCTAGTAGTATTCTTGAGCAACTTCTCTTTTGACAGAACCTGCTTACTCATCCAATCGCGGCCGCATCCCAGGATACTGCCGCGACACCGCCTTCAAAGGAAACTCTCCCAGCAATAGCTAGCGGAATTGGAACGATGCAAAATAAGCCGAGTGCAGCCCAACGATCCGCCGGATTCTCCAAATCATCAGGCTTTAGCTCCCCTCACTATTCGAATGACCATGATAGTCCTGTTGAAAATTCCGACACCTTTTTGTCGTTGTCACTGAGATAATCTCTTCGGCATTCTTCAATGAGCTCCTTCAGGATGCTCGGAGATCGACTCATACAGGTGACATAGATCTCTTCGTGATGCTCCTTTACCACACAATGGATGGTGAGCAGGCGCCCCTTGTACAGGAAAAAAAAATGACCCGTCCCAGGGGGAAAAAGCAAGGAATTTCTTTCGTGCACTGTCCAGAAAATTTATAACTGCTTACCCTCATCGACTAATCAGACTACATCTAATAAGCGATCAGCACTTGAAGATCCTTTGGTGGAAAAAAGACGACGTCTTAATCAGACTGTTAGCAACTACAATGTCGATGAAATGATTGCTGAGTTCAACGCGTGGACAGGCGACCAAGGTGACGGAGCCAGAATGGATGCGGTCAATGCCGAAGCAGAGCCTCGCTACACCCCAGATACAGGTGGGTACAGAGTCCACCCGGGCGTCCTCAGTGTGGTTCAAACTGGGCGGCCAAATGTACTAAACAGGCAAGCCTCCCCAGCCTTGACACACAACATGGGATCAGCCCACAGCAAGGGTCATATCATGTCTATTGCCCAGGGCCACAGCCTCAGCCCTCAATCCAAATGATTGTTCCGGACACAGCGCAGTCAATCTCATTTGCCATGAAGGGAGATATCGAGGGTTTGAAGAAGTTATTTAGCCAAAGGCTCGCATATCCGACGGAAGTGAGCACTACTCGAGGATTTGGTTTGGTGAGGGTAGGTCGTACTGCCCGTTTTCCCAGAATCTTAGTTTAAACATGCTGAACGATTTTAGTGGGCTCTCTATGGTGGAATGTGCAATTATAAAATGGTCCAATTCTTGCTCCAACACGGGGCGCCGATTGATGAAAAGTAAGTTTTATTTTTATATCAACAGAGCGGGTGACCAACAATCCAGTTCGTACCGGAATGTATGGGATTTTGTATTTCGCATGAGGTGCAGCCCCCATGAGATCGGCAAGCTTCTATGCATATTACTGCACCCACCAAATCAATACGAGGACTGGATCGAGGAGCAACACTTTCTACCGATCCATAACATTATCCTCGGCCGATCCCAGGAGAGGCGACAATTCCTCCCATTTCATAACATGAAACCTAACCAATCCCAGAACAACCTCCTGGCCGAGCTTGAATATAACAAGAGCGCTATCTATGACAAGGACAGCAGCGGCCGCACCGCGCTTCATTGGGCTACAGCGCGGGCCCAGCTCTCTGACATGAGGCTTTTGATCGACCGCGGCTCCTGCCCAGATATGATGGACGATGACGGCCGCACCCCGATCCTTCTCGCAGTTGACAGCCATAATGATCATGCCCTTCGTATTGTTCTCGAAGCTGGCGCAAATCCTAATCCGCAAGTGCCGAAGAACCTATTCCGGAGCAGCCCACTTATTGCGGCCAGTTTTGGCGGCCAGGCCGAGATGATTAGACTGCTCGTCAGCTTTGGTGCTGAGATTGATGCGTGCAACCCGGAGGGTGTGACAGCGCTACAGGCGGTTGCCAGAATCAACAACGTCGAATGTGCGGATATCCTGCTCACCAGTGGCGCTAATTTTGACCGCACATCGAGCAACGGGCACACACCCCTTACAATGGCGATATTCCATAATAGTCATGATGTGCTGAGGCTCTTCATCAAGCGATGCCATACCGGCCGCCTTAATGGCCCACCGCTGCTGCCTATGATAGCTGAGTACGCGGATGCAGAGACAATGACGATTATCGCGTCGTCGGTCTTGCTGCTCAAGCAGATTCCATTTAGCGAGAATGGCTTCGCTGCCAGCGCTGAGGCCCTTAGATCGCGACGAGACTATGGCGAAAAGCTGAGCAGGGCATTCGAGAAGTTGTTCTTCGCCGCTGGGGCACGAGCCGCCGACCACATGGCGAACGATGGCATCGAGATCGGATGGGACGGTAGTGTCCTTGTATGAGCCTTCATGCCAGGGAGAATTAGTCCCGGAAAGCATATTTTGGAGTTCGATCATCTCTACGCTGCAGCTTTGCGAGTCGGCTAGTGATATGTACTTAAACCCATCACCATCCATCACCAGGGCATCGTTGGTAATTTTTTTGAAACAAGCCAACGTGGGCGTATATACATATTAATAATTCCCTCTTGAATAATAGTGGTTTGTCCATAATGTCAAAGTGCATTGGGCGACTTGTAAAGCGGCCTAATCAACCTGTTCTGCAAGGCAACAGTATTCGTAAAGGAGAAGAATAGTTGTCTCGTTCCCCGTCCCCTCCGAGTAAGTCTTGTTCTTCCCCAGAATTCGCGAAGCCCTCGAATCCCTGTGACGCCGAGAACCCTACACCAACGTTAACAGTGCTACTGCTACCTTACTGCAGCAGCAGCAACGGCCAGCGCACCTTTGGCACTGTCTTTCTCGCTGGGCGGAAGCGCTATACCTACGTGCAAGGCTGGCTTGTCGATGTCATTCTTTTTGTAGCTTTCCGGCGCAAGAGTTCGACGTCAATCTCATGGCTTAACACAGACGAGCTTATTGGAAAGCACGAACCTCAAAACCGCAATCGCTCCAGGGTCGAAAATCATCGAGAGATCGAAATCGATAGGGAAGCCGAGCCAGCGCTTCACAAGGCAGCGAAGGATGAGACCATGGGCGACCTGTAGTTCTCGTCTCTCAGTGTCTATGGGTGAAAATGGAGGAATCAAGCAGAAAGGTAGGGGAATGATGGGCGCAGGTTTGGGGTACAAGAAGGAAAAGGGAAGAATGCGCACAAGCAGGACATCAGCAGGTTTCTCCCCATTCATGTAAGGCTTCTGGATAGCTTTTATCTGCGAAATAATGCTATCCAGCCGGTCGGTAACTTGCTTGCTCGACCTTCAAGATATTAGCCAATTCCCTATCAGTAACAAAGAGCCCAACATACTCTCCACCCTCACACCCATCCCTCCAGACACTCCAATCTTTCTCCAGATCCAGACCCTGCCCCTTCCTTAGGTCCCTAATCTCCAGTTCAGTGAGCCCCTCATAACAGCCATAGTCCCACTCCGCAATGTCCTCAGTGCAGGTAACCTTCCCTCTAGTGAAGCGCCCAAGCAGGAGTTTGAATGTCGTTTCAGCCCTTAACCTCGGGCTAACAGACATGCGCGAGCTGGTCCGGGTCGAGGAGTTTGTGCGGGCCTACGAGTGTTGCTGCCGCTGAGGAGACCTGCGAAACGCCCCTCTCAGTTAGTTCGAGGTCTGTAGTACCCGTGAATTGGCCTGTCTTGGACCATTCAGTCTCTCCTATTTCCAGGAAGCATGTTGTCAACGAGCGGTATATTTAGAGGAGTGTGCCTAGCATGAAACCTACCATGGCGAACAAGAAACACCCGAGGAGGTGCTACGGTATCTCGGTCGGACATGATGCTGGTGTGTTAAGCTTGAGAGGTCGTGTTGAAAGGAAGCTTCCATAGAAGTGGGATTTACCGCCTGAAATGAGCACGTATGACTAGTTCGCGGATCATCAATTATCCACGGGTTATCCCGAATCGGCTGCTCATGCTCCCCGTATTCTAACCGTAATTGGCTGCGGCGACTCAAGAATCTCGCACTGTCCACCATCCACGCAGACCAACAATGGAGCTTCCCGGGCCCACATCAATAGTGGAGTAATGCGGCCTGAGACTGGACTGGGGCGTACATGCGCTCTATTGCTTGACTAATCGCGCTGGAAATGACACTAGCCCGAGGTTGTAAAGCGCTCTTACTTGACCATTATCTGGTCCGTCGCATGCCCCACTCAGACAGAGTGTTGGGGTTCTCTATGACCAGAGCTGGCCTGTTATTGGCGTTTTTTCTACATGAGCTTCCGACGTTAACAACTGAAGCAAAGTTAGCAATGATGGTCTGACTAGGCACATGCGGGTCGTTCACCCTGAGGCTGACCGGCCCGGTAAGCACCCTTAGGCATAGTGATCAACGGTTGTCAAGGGCCCGGGCCACACAGAGATGGCACTGGGTAGGCTTGAGGTGCCCTCATTTCACAGTCATCCAGGCGAGGTTTATGCTCTGGGCGACGATGTCTCGCTTGATGACCGCCCTTGCCTTTCGCAAAAGAAGCAGGGGCTACCCTTGAAGCCTCGCCGCGACTGTGAAAAATTATAGAAAGGCTAGCAATGCGCCCTTGATTTCAGCTCCATCTCCCCAGTCGACTATAAAAACGCCCTTTCACCTCGTTCCTCAATGTGACCTTCAATCATATGTTCATCCTTGAGCCTCTACACTATCAACGTTATACGATATCATTTGTGATTTGCCATACGTCTTGTTAAAAATGGCTGGAGCTATATACGTCCATTACCCCCAGGACGAACTATACAACCCTGCGCAGTCGCAACAAATTCCGAAGCAACCCAACCACCAGCAGCAAAATCTTCTTGCGCCATCATATCAGAACCCTCTAAACGACCGCCTCAAGGCCGCAAACCAAGGCCATCTGTCTGCGCGAAACCGATGGCCCATTGGTTCTATTCACAGAGAGCATTCTTCATCTAGACAGGATTCCCCTCTTGCGGCAGAATTTGATCACGATGCCTTCCGGCAGCCTGCAGTCACAAACTCTTCCAACGCTCACTCTGGAATGGGCATGCAACAAACGCAGGTCAAGCAGCCAAAAATGACATCGCCAAAGGATGTAGTACTGCACGATTTCGATCAAAATGAAGACGATTCATTGCCATACCTGCAAGAGTCTGACTTCAACCTTGGTGACAATCTCGGGCTACGACAGGACAACACATTCCAGCCAGCTCCTAGTTTTCCGTCGATGGAGTCGTTCTTTCAACTCAGCCAGGCCCCAGCATCATCCTCTCAGCCGTTTGTCTTCAGTCAGCCTCAGCAGCAGAGTCGGAGACCGTCGCAGCAGCAAAACAGCCTTTTACATCAAATTCTGGGGATTCCCGCTTCGCTGCCTACTGGAAGCAATGTCTACTCCAGTAACATGACTTTTCTATCAAAGATCATCCCTCAGCACGGTAACGCGATCAGCCGGCCTCAGGGCACCTCCGCTAATAGTGGCACCTATACGTGCACATACTACGGGTGCACTCGACGATTCCAGACGTTAGGGGAGCTACAAAAGCACAAGGGTGAAGCCCACCAAACCACCCCCGGAGGTCACCAGCCTGGGCGCGATAGAACATCACTCAACTCCCAGGCTGGTCCCCACAGGTGCGACAGGATTAACCCTCAGACAGGCAAGCCCTGCGGATCTATCTTCTCTCGACCATACAACTTGACGCGGCACGAGGATACAATCCACAACGCCCGCAAGCAAAAGGTCCGCTGCCATCTGTGCACCAAGGAAAAGACGTTCTCCCGCAATGATGCTCTGACTCGGCACATGCAGGTCGTTCACCCTGAAGTTAACTGGCCCGGCAAACAGAGGTGCAGGGACCGGGATTAGACTTCGCACAGGGGTGCTGCTCGACTGGGTTGTAGATGTACTGTTTACACGCTCGTGGACACTCTGTGCACGGGAAGGTCATTGCACAAAAAGGAGAATTAAATAATATAGAAAAGAATTGTTATAGAGCGGGTGGGCAGAGTGTTGTTATATCATACCCTGGCCCCACATGCCTGCCCCAATCAGTGCCATTTTCAAGTCCGGCGAGTCTCTCTTTTTCTCGCAAGACCTCGAGTCTAGGATACAGAGCATTCTTCGAAGAGCACAAGAAGACCTCAAGGCTCAGTGACTAGGTTGATCAGTCGGGTCGTTCATCAATATGCTTTTTGTGACTTCTAACGAGCTTCCATACCCGCCCTATCCTCAACCAACACTTCTTCCATAGTTCATGGTCATTCCTACTCTTTTGAACCTCGTTTGTACTCAGGAGCCTTGGAACACGCGGTCATGCTCCAAGCAAGTTTAAATGGAATTTAGCGTTCCATCATGATATCCTGACGTTATATATATTGGTCCATCTTTGATTTTTGAAGATATAAATATATTGAGTGACCGAATAATGACGTATCTCTCCCAATTCATTATTTAAGTGTATAAATCGTAGCAAAGGCCCCAGATCTACATCACCATTTTCCAGTCTGGATATCTCAATATATTTTGCGGGTTGAGTTGTACAGCTGCTTCCGGGCTATAGAAGAGATGAGCGAATCTTAAGGTTGGATAGAGAGTAAATGCTTTAGGGAGATATCAAAACCAAAGTTATATTCCAGCGTATGCATTCCATGCTCGACTTCTAGAGTCCGTAAGCTGCAGGAGTTCAAGTCCTCAGCAGGTTTTTTTCCCAGCCTCTCTGTGTACAATCAGGGCCGCCGAATCCATGTCAGAACCACACCAGCCATCAAATCCAAACAACAGTTACAGTTCATTCAACAAAAAAGCCTAGTGCTGATGTATCCCATTCCATCTGATAACCTTCACAACGACAATTATCCAGTCAGGGTAGGATGCCGGATTTGCTGCTTCGATGGGCGTAGGTGTATTGGGTGGAGTAGGTGGTAGGCCAACTCGCTCGCTAGACCGCTGATGGGTGATTGAGGTAGCGATAGTAATGCAGGAGTCCCGGCGCTCATCGCCACTAACAGCACTCCGGGAAGAAAAGCCATCAGAGGGTTGGGCAATGGCCGTGTTGCCCGTGGTGTGGTTCTCAATGGTATTGACGAGACGACAATCCTGTGCCTGCGGCTGTGTCAGACAACTAGTGACTAAGTGCTATCTGATGCAAAAGACTCACGGGCATTTTCTCAAAAAGGTACTATCAAGTAGAGGAAGTGTCGATGAACTTGAGTGTCGGGCTGTCCTGCGTCCGTCTTTGGGGTGACCTGTCAAGGATTCAAAAGTGATACACTAGGTATTGCGTATTATAGATGCGGTGAAAGTCCGGGGATGAGCCTGGTGACTTTGTTTTTAAATCTCCTAAGATTTGGCCAAGATGTTGGTGTTTGGCCTTGAATGAATTACGTGGCGGGTCCCTTAGTTGATGTGCGATCAAACTGAGGAATATGCATAAGTAGGCCCGTCGAGACCATGATCTCGGCTCGCGAAAGGTCCGGAGAACCTGCAGATCCGTGATCAAACCCCTCAATGCGCTTCGCCTTCCTGGCGTTAAGTGCTCATTTCCTCTTGTGTACCCACCATTAACGGCTGCAAGTTAATTGCTGGGCCAGTCATCCGGAGGTTCAGATAGCTCATTGGGAAGCTGATGAGAGTTTACCCCTGCTCTGCCTGAACCGTGAAGCTAACTCATAGACGCAAAGCAGAAATGACGGAGGAAGCGACAAAACATTTCTATGATGCTGAAAACCGGAACAAAGCCAGAGAGTGGAGCGCCCTCTGAGAGAAGGTCCCGATACGCACTTCCGAAGTCCCACCAGCCCAAGCCCTCCACTGTTGTGATGCCCTCAGCGCCAGGGCATATCCCAACTGCCGGCAGTCAACGCAAATACCCCAACCAGCGCCCTGCTGTCCGACAAAATACGGGGCTCCGTTCGCCTTCTAAAAAACAGTTGACTCTGGGCACCCTGCGGGCACAGACGGCAGCTGTGAGAGATATGACGGCCGCTGTAGGAGATATGACGGCCGCTGTAGAAGGTATGATGGCCGCTGTGAGAGATATGACGGCCGCTGGAGGAGATACGGAGAAGTGACAGGTCTCGCTGGAACAATCCCGCGTCGCCGACAAATTATTCAAGCCTATATACATAGCATACAGCCCGAAATGCATGTCAAACCCTTTCGTTCCTGATATAAGCTGATGAACACCCCCATTGTTCGGCAGACGAATGCGTACAATGTTTAAAGATATCATTTTCGGGAGGATTTTGCCTTCAAGGATGATCTTGTGGGAAAAAGCGTGAGCTCCAGGTCCTATAGAACGTCCAATGACCGCTTTTTTTGACCGTCCTATAACATGGTCAAACAAGTCAAGGCTACTTGAAAACTCCTCCCCAATGTACTCCTGCATGGAAGTTGAATCCTCGCTGGTGTGCGCATAGTCAATGGCAAGGACACTAAATGAGGTTAGATATGAAATTTCAAAAGGGGAGAATACAAACATGATTTCATGCTTGACCACTTGTTCCCCGTTGCGGATTGACGCCTCTCTCGAGATCCATACCGATCCCTTTTCGGGGAAACTGCATATACCATCTCGGGTAGCCCTTTCAAGGAGGACCTGGGGTTTATTCACAGATAGAGCATTGTCCATGCTCACCAACTCCTGTCCATTTTCTATGACAGTAACCCGACCCGCATCAGTTCTGTTGAGCATTAGCGGCAATATCGACAATCAAGAAATGGGTAAATACCGTTTGATCTCCCCCTGGACATCAGTCAACCTCCACCCGATAGTGAATTCCCGCTTCAGGTTTGCGGTTAGGGTGCCTGGAGTATTTGGTGGTAGATACTTCAGTTTGCCTGGTAGTAAAGCTTGCATCATGGAGGAAGCCATGGTCATTGAGGCATCAGTATGCACCAAGTGTTGCACTACATCGGCATTTTAAATAATTCCAGGCGTGCATCGTAGTTCGAGGGCCTACACTCTACCCCCACTACGGCGGACCTGGGTCTAGTCAGAGGGCTTACAGTTTTCACGGCTATTCTCGACGATTTGTCTTACAGGGGAAGCAACTGCCTATCATTTGAATGCTGGTAGAGCAGCCGCGCCATCCTCGGTCAATTCCAGATTCGAGCGTCTTGTAGAAGTGGATGTGCACGCAAATCGGGGTCAATGCCTAATCCAGTGGGCAGCAGAAATCCCTGTAGCAAGGAATGGAAATAAGATATTAATATTCTTACAATACAATTTTTGTTAGAGCTAGAATCCCGTTTTTCCAAGTCTAACTCTACTGGGCCATAAGATTGAATCTGCGTTGCCTCAGGGTTGCCGCGTGCGGGTTCGCGCGGGAGCAGGGGGCCGAGGAAGAGGATCTGTGGGATTAAACGACACTGGTGGCGCCCAATAGGCATTCATGGCGTCCTTTCCACCAGGTATAGTTTGAATCTCCTCACAACATACGCATCTTATAAACTTTTGGCCTCGAAAATAGACTTCCGCTTTGAAATGTACCCCATTACACTCGTCCTTAATAGAGTTTATCTTCAGCAAGTCAGTTATCATCACGGATACAAAGTAAGAACAACTCACGTAGTCTGGGCCTGGGGTGTACTGAGAGAATGACCGCACACCATTCTGGCCAGTGCGAGTGCTGAGCCCGGTATTCGACGGAGCCCGTTGGCGTGACAGGCTCTGAGCGGATGAATTGTGAGAGCCCCCGTTGGGACCCCAAACCTCGCTTTCGAGTTGATTGGAACGAGAAATGGGAGATCCTGACGTAGATTGCGTTAGATCATGGCCCGCATATCCGGTGAGACTCATACCTTCTTGGCAGCCTGCATTTCTTCCAGAAATGCAGGGCGTCATGTCAATACGCTCAGCCTGTGAATAAAGGCCCCTGGGGCTCATATGCCAATCCTGCTTGCGGAAGGTCAGCACGGTGGAAAGTCACAGAATAGCAAACTTGCCTCGGAGAGAGGTCTCTGTCCTTCAAGGTCCCATTCTGGTGAGGTGCAACGAGATTTGGACCGAGTATATTCAAGGAAGAGGGAGATGGGAGTACGTAGGATAAGGCGCAATTGGTCCATCCACGCAGAGTTAGGCTTGGCTTAAAGCAGCTGTAATCAAAGGCCTCTATAAGAACTATACTATGCAGCTGGGTGCAAGGCTGGCATCCTTATAGACATTGTGAGCCTGGCCATGATTATTTCATTCAAGCCAGCCCTCCCAGGCCCGAGCCAGCCCAGCCAACAATTCTAAGAAAATGACTGGAAACTATTCCATAGGTATCTCAGTAATTTCACTCCTTTTTTTTTGCATTATAAAAGTCCCCATACAAGCATCCTGGTCTCAACCCTACAAGTCTCCACGAGGATCAACAATTCCATATCTGGGCTAGCGCTAAACTGCAAGATGCACTCAATTCTGCAGAAGAGGCCAGAACAGTGTTGGGAGCAGAGCCTAGCCACTGAGAGTCTTGGGCCATCGCTGACGTATTCACAGATTTCCCGATTTAGCAGTTAGCGACAGGCACTAGCAAGCGATCCTAGCTACTTGCTTGGTCTGCAACACAAATCAGTTGCCATCAGTCCAAGGATAGTTAGAAAGCAGAGACTGGTGCGTCCATTGGTATCATCTTGCCCAGTTATTTTACCCAGTCATGTTGCCCAGTCACTCAGCCACTTTGCTTAGCCATCCTACCCCTTTCATCAAGCGGGGTAGATAGCCAGGCCCATGGTGTGATTCCCAGTAACTACTTACACCCACCACAGTTCTCAGTAATATGCAACCACTTTCCGCTATTTTCCATGTTCCCACCTGGACTCTAGGTCATCACAGCTTCGAATGAAGCCTTCGCTGCTTTGAGCTGCCCGCCCACCGACGACGCCGACTCAGCGCAATTTCATTCCCCATCTAGCGCCATGAAGAAGTGTAAATTGCCCAGGAGAATTTCTCCAGTGTTGAATATAGTAAGACGGTTTCCTAAAGTAACCTCTAAACTAGCACAGTTAAATGGCCGCTCTCTTTAGGAAATAACTACTTGAGCGCTATTTTCCCGTCCCAGGAGCATTAAGATTAAAGTCCTCCAAAGCTATCGGCTCCTTCTCCTGGCGCTTGAATATCGAGAGACCCAGGATCGAGATCCAGATAAGGGACCTTATCGCGACGACTTGATCTACTAGAAGACGGCAGAAGCACGTCAGCGTAGAGAATGAAAATAAACGGGCGCCTCTGAGAGAGAAGCTATTCTCTAATCTAATAATACTAGGAAAGTGGGGATTTCCCGAACAATTGTTCGGGAAATCCCCACTTTCCTCCCTTTTATTGGATCAAAGTTAGCTTGGACGGGGTATTAATTCTTGAACTTGCTAACTAGCCAGACATATAAGATAGGCAGACCTTAAAATAGACGCATTAACCCATGGGACCCTGTGGGGCCTATAAGTGGTTCGATCCTTTGCTAGTTTCCAACCTCAGGAACTAAGTACGTCGCAACCTCGTGCGAGCCGGCTAGCTAACCCCAGTAATATCAGCCGATGCTGCATTAGTTTGCGACGTGCTGAGGGAGGGACGAGGAGTCCTATACACAATGACCCCGCTAGGCGATATGATGGAGTACTGCGTTAGCTTCTGAAGTCAAGAACTAATGCCTCATTTTCCTTTACTGGAATGGGGGTGTGTAAGACAACTACTGGTTAAAGACTATATGAGGTTTAATACTCACTGACATTGCCACATCTTCGGAAGTGGGAGTATAGAGAAGAAAATCAGTCGATTCCCCTGAGTTCCGGTTTGTCCTCTTTACCGCTTCCTTGCGCCCCAACCTTGTGAACGGAGTAAGCTGGGAAGGGAAAGTGATCACTCAGGTGATCTGGGTCAAAAAGTGCGGTATATATCTGGGGACGAGGCTAGCCATTTATGTTAAGTGCAGCTAGCACGGTTGTAACGTACTTGCTACTAGGATTGGCTGATTAATTGCTCGGTCTCTAGGACACATAATGAAAGCAGGCAAGCAACATATTGGCAGGAACTCAAGGTAATCTGAGCAGAGATTCCTGGCCTGCATATTCTGTTCCTTCGCGAGATAACCTCGTCACGAAGTTTCTGGCATTGATTTCGGCACAGAACAACAAGGGAAACAGATTATCAGGGAAACCGAAAGTGTTTCGCCACATCGGCTTAGTCAAATGTAGCCCTGCGATGAGAGGCGCCAGCCGTGAATCTTCTGCCATGTTGGGCATCAATTACGTTATCATAAAGCCAAAGAAGGGGTTAAAATAAGGAGGGACAGTTTTGATAGGCTCCCCAGTTCCAGCGCATTCTGACCTGCCAAGACAGACCCTTCTTGACCCCCCACACTCCCTTGATTCGGACTCCATGTCTTCCTGCATCACACTCAATGTCACCTGATCCTAGATACATGCTGTACTATCTTGCCCACTCATGCTCAATAACCACATCTTTGACCAGATAACTGGGTAATTTCAGCCCGTAAAAACAATAGTAACCCATGCTCTAATATAATCGCCCCGACAATAAGAGCTTTGAGTGTTCCATCGCTCACCAACTGTGCGGATGTCAGAAAAAGTCCCCCAGCCCCTACCCATAAATCCACTTTGTGAGCGCGAGATAGTCCAGCCCTATACAGTTGGCAAATCAACTTGCAAAGGTATATCACCAGACAGAATACTGCCAGCTCATTCAGAAAATAGAACTGGGGAGCGAAGAAACCAGCCTCTCTGGAAAGGCTTCGGAGGCTAAATAGTGCGGCGAGGAGTTGCATTCCCAAGCCCAAGTAGCACCATACTTGACTTAGAACTTTCAACATATTAGTGGACTTATTAACCCTAAACTCATGGGAAATCTTTATCACATACCAAGTCGTCTTAGAAAACTCTCATCGTCCATAGTGTTCGAGATAGTACAACGTGGATCAACGAATTACTCAGAGCCTCGCACGGGGGAAAAGTGCGATTAGACTAGAAGTGCAATATCCTAGCAGGGGTGGTTCGAGCCTTTAAGTAGAAAAAAAATCCTGACCTCAGGTGGCGGTAAATGGGGCGTGCAGAGGATTAATAAGGGCTAAGGGACGGAGAATAAAGACTAGAGCAAGTGCAAGTGATCCTAGTAAGTTAAGTTATTATGATCACGGCCATCTAATGAGGGCGATGGTTTCGCTGCGTGCTCAGGCCCAGGCCCAGGGCCAGGCCTAGGCCTAGTTTCAGGCTGTGTTGAGGCGAGACGTTCAAAAAACGGGTGCAACGGGCCGTCTGGGCACCCATGCGCAGCGGTGCATTAGGATCAAACCAGGGGGGGCAGGGTGGAATTAGGTGCGTTAGGCTGCTTTTGCGTTATAGTTTACTAAAATATAATTGAAGAAGAAGGCTACGCGTGATCTACCTCGTTTGGGTCGCGGCTGGAGGGCGGGTCTCTCCATGGATTAATGCGTCTATTTTAAGGTCTGCCTATCTTATATGTCTGGCTAGTTAGCAAGTTCAAGAATTAATACCCCGTCATGTATGTCTAGCTTGCAATTATGGCCGGGCAAGACCTTGTCCTTGTCCTGACTTGGTGTCATGGGCCGCGCTTAGGTCTTACTAAACTAACCCAGCCTGAGGTTGCGGGCCGCTCTTTGCCCCAGATGTTTTCCGCCAATCTACTTGATCACGAGGATAACAACCTTGTTTTCTGTGGCGGGCTGCCTTGCAGCCATGCTATCCCTGTTTCATGGCACCGGTAACATTAATACCACAGGCTTTAGGGCTAGTTAGTAGCGGGGAAGGATCAGTCACACTTCCAAGCTAACTTTGATCCAATAGAAGGTAGGAAAGTGGGGATTTCTCGAACAATTGTTCGAGAAATCCCCACTTTCCTACCTTCTATTGGATTAGAGAATAGCTTCTCTCTCAGAGGCGCCCCGTTTATTTTCATTCTCTACGCTGACATGCTTCTGCCGTCTTCTAGTAGGTCAAGTCAACGCGACAAGGTCCCTTATCTGGATCTCAATTCTGGGACTCTCGATATTCAAGCGCCAGTAGACGGGGGACTTTAATTTCAATACTCCTGGGACGGGAAAATGGCGCTCGAGTCCCACGATTGTTGTATAAAGACTTTAGTTTCGTCGACGCCTCCTCGCTTGTATATAGCTGTCCATTTTCCATCCTTTCCTGGGCTTATTGTCGTATCCCATCACCCCTCCACCTGTTTTTAATCACCGATTCGCAAATCTTGGAGTGCTAGAATATATTGTTTTTGTTGTTTCGCACTTCAGAAAACCGTGAGCACCAAGAACCTTGCTTGCTCACTGCTTTAGCTAATATTGCTCTTTCAAAGATGTGTTTACGCGGCCATGTCGAATACAGTTGTGGCTACCGTGAGCCCTATTCTCGAAAACTTTATTGTCTCAAAAGTGACTGCCCGGAAGTAATTCTAAAGACCACAATACCCATGTCCTTTGCCTGCAAACAAACACACTGCAGTGTCTGTACTTCCACTAAGGATCTCTAGTTTGGTAAGCTCCTTTCTTGCTGCACTTGATCAGGCTGACGAGTGGTCTGAAGTGGATTGACATCGTTCCTGCTGAAGCTAATCGAGGAAACTTTCTTGGAGAGGGATTTTCGCAAAGTGTCTTTGACTCGGTGTACTCTCGTAAATGCTACCTGAGCAAGAATTAGCACCCGTATAATACAAGGCCAGGAATCTATTCCTTTTGCAATGCGCATGGATCTCTTAATTGTCAGTATGTATTTAAAGCCCGCGGACGCGATATTGCACTCATGTCAACTCCTGTACTGAGCAACATTCGCCCAAGACGCTTCTTGCAATCTTCCTCTTTGAAAAGTAAAATTCCTTTAGCAGTCTTAAGGGGTGCATTCGCTAATTTCTTTGCTATCTCCAGAAAATCATGGCAAATTCCAAAGCACTCGAAGTTACCGGTCATGATTCCATCGTCGCATTCCTAGTCTTAGGGGGCTATGTAAGACCTTTGGTCCTTCTCGACACGCGTTCAGAAACCCATGATAATACGATTCTGTTTTTAGTGGGCTTAAAAAAGCTCTAGTTACGTACGAGGCTTATCACAGCTTCAGCCTCTCAAAATTTCGTCATATTTAGCCAATAGCGGCCGTCATTTGCTCCACTTTCCCTTGGATTGGATGAATCGTTGATGCCAACAGGCCATGTAACCGCTGGCTGATGCCTAAAAGATCCCTGTTGGCATAGAGTATTAGGTCCTTCGCGAATCGAGTTTCATGTTAGCGTCCCGTGTCCAACATCTGGCTTCTTATCCAATAGTCTGACCAAAGCTTAAACATGGACCTATTGTGCACGGTGACTCCTTTTGGCATCTTAACTCTGCAGATGGGGTTGATGGTTTGAGCGAAATCCGTGTCTGAGTTTACCTCTTTCAGATTTTTCAAACGTTACTATAAATCCCGCCCTGTCCTTCTGCGGATTCCATTCCTGCCATCAACCTTCTCTAACAGCAAAGCCAACGACCTCAGCCCACACCTTGGTTATTTGTCTTGAGCCCCAGCCTAATTTGCCACAACCGACGACCTACATCTCGCCACTCTACATTCACCCACGATGTCTGGCATTGATCCTAACGCTCGAAAGGAAGTCAACGACGCGCTCATCAGCTCTGGGACCGCCGCCATCGGACAGATGGTCGACAGCGCCAACTCCTCTGTTGAGAAGCGTCGCAGGAACAAAGAGGAGCGCGAAAAACGAGAGGCTGAAGAGAAGGCCGCTAAGGAGAAGGCAGATGCCGCTGTTAGTGCTCGATCCTCGACCGTCAAACCCTTCTATGTACTGAATTTATCGATAACAACAGAAAAGCGGCGTATCTAGCTAGATAACTCTTTCTGCAGTAGCACCTCAGCTTCCCTTCTCATCTCTGTCTTTTCCGCTGGCAGACTGGGGGAGACTTGCTCTAGAGGAGAGGAAGGCCGTTCTTTGGGTCCGCGTGCCCTTGACTTAACTGTTTCACCTTCGCTGGGTTTTGCACTTAATCGACTATTTCTCTTTCGCAAGCGTTACATATCTTTCTCGACTGTCATTTCAAAAATAGGTGAATCCACTAGTAGTAAGACGTGGGGGTGGATGCTTCAAAGTCTGGGCAAAATGTTTATTCGTAACTCTACTTCGTAGGATTACCCCGCCAAGAAAGAGTGACGCGAGCACCTACGGCTTCTGCACGACTAATCATAAAATCACCATAGCCCCCTCGTCCACCTCGCAAGTCTCTCAGCGAATTCGCTCACTCAGCAAAATCGAGTGCCACAGTGCTGCTCAACTATTAAAGCCGCCTCCAACGTGATGGACACTAACGCGCTTGTCGATCTCGTCCACGGGGTGCAGGGCGAGCTTTGGGTAGACAAAATAAACGAGACACACAAAACTGGCCGCCTCTGCCAGTGGGTGTCAACTTTCCATCCTGACAAACTTTCCTGTCAACTTAACGGTACCTTTCACCATGGCGCATTCAACGCCGGCATGAAGATGGTCTTTAGCGATAAAACCGCTTGGATGGTTCGTTTCCCGCGTATGGGAATGGTCAGTGACCACTACGCCGACGAGAAAGTTGCCATGGAGGTGGCGGCCCTAAGTCTCATCCGCAACAGGACTACCATTCCCGTCCCCAGAATCCAGGCGTGGGGTCCCGCTGCCAGCAACTCTCTTGGTCTAGGCCCGTTTATCATGATGGACTTCATTGACGGAGTGAGCCTTAGCGACATCCTTCAGGACCCTAACGCCGAAAACCCTAGCAGAGTCATGAAGGAGGACATCGATGATGGTGATATTGAGGTTATCTACAGGCAGATGGCGAATTTCCTTCTTCAGCTTTTCAGGCTTGATTTTGACCAGATTGGCAGCCTGCCATACCCACAGCCTGAGCTCCAAACTCCTACACCCCGACGGCCCTTAACATTTAAGGCACACAGCATTCTACAAAATGGAGGAGTTGACACTTTTGGTATGCCTTCTCCTTCCTCACCCTCAAGGCCGTGATGAAATATCTAAGCAAATGATGTCCAGGTGACCGAACCCAAGGGTTTGCAACAACAACCGAGTATTTTTATTACGTCATTGGGCAGGACTGGGAGCAACTCATTCACCAGCCGAACTCGGTTGTTGGTTTATATGACGCTAAAAACAAATATGTGGCGTTCAAGGTCCTAAAAAGTCTGATACGTGACTTTGTCAATAAAAAGTACGACCATTGCAAGTTTAAGCTTGTTTGCGATGACCTCGGCTTAGCAAATTTGATTGTGCGTGGTAGGCAGGATATTACTGTTGTTGGAGTAGTGGACCTCGAGTGGTCTTATATTGGACCCGCCCAGTTATTTGGCTCGGCACCGTGGTGGCTTCTTCAAGACAGGCCCGTCAACAGCGCATGGGACTGCAGGGGTGATGAGCCGCCCAGGATTGCCACCCGGTACCTTAAATGCCTAGAGATTTTCATGCGTGTCTTGGAGGAGGAAGAGGCAAAAATGCCAGGATACGAGGACCATGAACTATCCGGTCTTGTCAAATGGTCGCAAGCGTCCGGGGCCATGTGGCTGCACATGCTCCTCTCATCCGGCTTTAACGACCATCGAAGCTTTCCTTTTGCACAACTGCGCCGACATTTGGGGGCTGATGAGTGGGCTAGACGTGAGAAGGACTTTGACAATGCAGATGAGCTTGAGGCATTCGCAGAACGGAAGGTGAGCGAGTTGGATAAGTACGATGAAGCCTTGGATAAGATGGAGGAGAAAAAGCTACTCCTGGACAGAGGGGATATGACAAAGGAGGAATTCGTCGCTCTAATAGACCCAGCCTGTATCACCAGTTCCTCATTGCTTGTGATGAACGATAAGATCAGGAATGACGGAAGTACGGGTTAAATTCCAGATGTTATTGCTTCAGCTATGGGTGGCTGATAGTGACATTGTTATTGATATATGGTGTTTTGGCAGAACTGAGGTGATTTCTTTTTGCTCTAAAGTCAGCAGATGTATTAGTCGTTTTTGTAACCTTCTTCAATATAACATCATATGCCTGGACCGTAGAGGAGTCAACTAATCGCTCCGCATTATATCTAATCTTATCCACAGGGTCCGTAGGCACTGTGCTGTATTGACCATCTCTTCCTACAGTTCCATCGGTCGCAGTCCTGCCCGGAGGGTCTCTACGGAGAGCTTAGGTGATGAGCCTGTAGGCATCACCAAGTACTTTCAGAAGAAGGAGAAGTCCGAGACACCGCCACCGAAACGAGCTCCATCACCACCCCATGAATACGTGTTGGCCGATAATCCAGATATTGCAGTAAGTTATATCTTGTCCGTGACTTAGTTCAAGCTTGACATTGCCTGTTTTTTGCGTTTCTGGGGCTCTTGGTGGATGTGCTGCTTAAGCATCGCATTTCTTAGTTCATCGTCACGTTCCGCGCGCGTTTTCACGAAGTATTCCCTCGATCAACACCACACTTTGGGCCGCAGGACATTGAACGAGGCGTGGCCGAATCTGCGCCAGGTGATCATATCGAACGATTATTATGCGCATTACTTGGACAAGCCTGCCCAGTGCCATCTCTGTGTGGCCCGGGCCTTTGACAACCGTTGATCACTATGCCTAAGGGTGCTTACCGGGCCGGTCAGCCTCAGGGTGAACGACCCGCATGTGCCTAGTCAGACCATCATTGCTAATTTTGCTTTAGTTGTTAACGTCGGAAGCTCATGTAGAAAAAACACCAATAACAGGCCAGCTCTGGTCATAGAGAACCCCCACACTCTGTCTGAGCGGGGCATGCGACGGACCAGATGATGGTTAAGTAAGAGCGCTTTACAACCTCGGGCTAAGTCATTTCCAGCGCGATTAGTCAAGCAATAGAGCGCATGTACGCCCCAGTCCAGTCTCAGGCCGCATTACTCCACTATTGATGTGGGCCCGGGAAGCTCCATTGTTGGTGTGTGAGATTCTTGAGTCGCCGCAGCCAATTACGGTTAGAATACGGGGAGCATGAGCAGCCGATTCGGGATAACCCGTGGATAATTGATGATCCGCGAACTAGTCATACGTGCTCATTTCAGGCGGTAAATCCCACTTCTATGGAAGCTTCCTTTCAACACGACCTCTCAAGCTTAACACACCAGCATCATGTCCGACCGAGATACCGTAGCACCTCCTCGGGTGTTTCTTGTTCGCCATGGTAGGTTTCATGCTAGGCACACTCCTCTAAATATACCGCTCGTTGACAACATGCTTCCTGGAAATAGGAGAGACTGAATGGTCCAAGACAGGCCAATTCACGGGTACTACAGACCTCGAACTAACTGAGAGGGGCGTTTCGCAGGTCTCCTCAGCGGCAGCAACACTCGTAGGCCCGCACAAACTCCTCGACCCGGACCAGCTCGCGCATGTCTGTTAGCCCGAGGTTAAGGGCTGAAACGACATTCAAACTCCTGCTTGGGCGCTTCACTAGAGGGAAGGTTACCTGCACTGAGGACATTGCGGAATGGGACTCACAATCTTCGAGAATTGTCTGCGTTTGTAAGGCAATGTGTTTATTAGGATTATGACAGATTTGATTAGCAGCAGACAGTGAAGCCATTTTTATATCTTTGGGTAAAATAGACTGGCGCTTTCATCTTCGGGGTTGAAAGCACACGGTATCACGCGTCATGCGTAACTAGGCGGTCGGTTGTGATAAAGTGTGTTTGGGACACATGCGGTAGGTCTCGTGATGTCTTTGAGGCGGTGCCCACCATCGGCAATTGCGGAAATGGTCTGCTAAGGAAAACGTACTCTCATTTGGGCATCAAGACAACCCCTCCGTTCAGTTTCGATGGTTTGACTTTACGTAGTTAAGAGCATCTATCCTCTATCTTGTTATACCAAGCTGCCTGAGATTTCCGGTCGTTTCTGATAATAAGCGAACGTAAGTAATGATATTCCATGCAAATCTGGAATATTACTGATTATTCTCTCTCATCTACAGTACCAATCAACAACGCGGGAATACAACCATTGAAGCCAACCCTTACCTCCAAGAACGGATAAATAATCATGGATGAGCTTTTGAAGTACCTTCCCAGCGCGAAGTGGACGAAACGAGGACAGCATACGTCGTTCTGCAATGACACGGACCTTGGATTATTGTGGGAAAAGTTCGCGTCGGAGGTTTCGCTGAATAATTATGATATGCAGCTTTGGAAGATAACTGGTGTTACGGAACTAAGTGCGACCGAGGCTTGTCTTATTCCAATATCTATTATCGAAGAGACGCCTGAGCCTCGAGTCGTAGGCGGCCCCCGACTCATACCAAGAAAACACTTCCACTTCGTCGACAAGACTGTTATATCCGGCTCGCTCTACTGCGTTCTCGCATACCCTCCCAAAGGAACTTAGGCTATTTATACACGAGGATTATACAATAGCTGCTCAACAGAGGAGATATCACTAAATATACACATATTTCTGATTGAAGACATTCCTTCAGGTCGCGGCAACAGAGCAATGAGCGTTCGAAATGTTTAGTGCAAACAAATGCGAGGCCTGAATGTCACCTACAGGGGTTTTATTAGGTGTAGATATGATCGCCCGTAATGATGATGTGTTAATTCTGCGATTATATGGCCCTCCTGAACGTAGGTCAGAGTCTGCTTCGGCATTGATCGCATCCATTAAGGCTCCGTCACCTTGGTAACCATTTGGCTGCCCAGTCTGAACCGCACCGAGGACGCCCGGGTGGACTCTGTAGCCACCTGTACCTGGGGTGTAGCGAGGCTCTGCTTCGGCATTGATCGCATCCATTAAGGCTCCGTCACCTTGGTAACCATTTGGCTGCCCAGTCTGAACCGCACCGAGGACGCCCGGGTGGACTCTGTAGCCACCTGTACCTGGGGTGTAGCGAGGCTCTGCTTCGGCATTGATCGCATCCATTAAGGCTCCGTCACCTTGGTAACCATTTGGCTGCCCAGTCTGAACCGCACCGAGGACGCCCGGGTGGACTCTGTAGCCACCTGTACCTGGGGTGTAGCGAGGCTCTGCTTCGGCATTGATCGCATCCATTAAGGCTCCGTCACCTTGGTAACCATTTGGCTGCCCAGTCTGAACCGCACCGAGGACGCCCGGGTGGACTCTGTAGCCACCTGTACCTGGGGTGTAGCGAGGCTCTGCTTCGGCATTGATCGCATCCATTGAGACTCCGTCACCTTGTTCGCCTGTCCACGCGTTGAACTCAGCAATCATTTCATCGACATTGTAGTTGCTAACAGTCTGATTAAGACGTCGTCTTTTTTCCACCAAAGGATCTTCAAGTGCTGATCGCTTATTAGATGTAGTCTGATTAGTCGATGAGGGTAAGCAGTTATAAATTTTCTGGATACAATTAGAAAGCTCCGCAGCCCATTCCGTGTCAAGCGGTTTTAGCTTATCATGTATCGCCTGGACACTCTGAATTGGTAGGTCTCGCCATCTATGGACTGTTAGCTTATCGGGGGCAAACTCCTGGGATTTAAACTCACTTGGTCCACTGTGGTACCGTAATACGAAACAAATCATTAAGCTCGAATATCGAAAATTTCTCACCACGGTAAACCTTGTGCAAGTCAGCTCGAGAAGCTGGTTTTCCTAAGGCGTCCTCTAGGGCCGCGCTTCTGATTGATTGACCCTTCCGTAGAGGGCGGCGTAAAGTCTGCTTTTCAAGTATATGAACCTGCTCGAATAGCTTTCTTTCAAGCAGCCTCTGGCACAAGTCATCCTTTGTAGAACGGCTATTAAGCACCTTCACCAGCTGAGGAACGATAGGCCCATCTTTCAGATAACACAGCGTATTCCAGAAATGCGCGGGGTGTTCAATATAGGTTTCAATAAAGTCTTTAGCGCGATCCTCAACGTCATCAGTAAACGAATGATAGATCGCCTCCGCGTCTGGGCTCATACTAGGTCCAGTAGACTCGGTATTGTTATCTAGTCCTTGTTTTTGAACGTTGGACTCGACGTTGGACTCGGCGTTGGACTCAGTGTCAGACTCAGTGTCAGACTCAGTGTCAGACTCAGTGTCAGACTCATCAAACTGCTCAATATTGGACTCGATGTCGGACTCGACGTGAGACTCATCAAACTGCTCAATATTGGATTCGCCGTTGGACTCGATGTCGCACTCATTAAACTGCTCGACGTTGGACTCGGCGTTGGACGCGATGTCGGACTCGATGTTGGACTCATCAAACTGCTCAAGATTGGACTCGCCATTGAACTCGATGTCGGACTCATTAAACTGCTCGACGTTGGACACGGCGTTGGACTCGATATCGGACTCGATGTCGGACTCGATGTCGGACCCATCAAACTGGTCGACGTTGGACTCATCAAACTGCTCAATGTTGGACTCGCCGTTGGACTCGATGCTCGGCGTGGTTGACTCCGTATCATTTGCTTTGGAATGTACATCAGCGTCGCGGTTGGCAGACGTATTCGGTTTTTGCCGTTTGATTTTCGACAAGGGATTAGTTTCATAACGCAAGACTTCGTCTGTATCATGCTCTTTCCCCTGCTCTTCGCTGCCAACTACCTCCTTGCCTTTGTCCACTGATCCGGTGTCTATTACTCGAGATAAAAGTTGTTTTAGTATTATTAACCCGCCGTCCATGTCCCCAACCATAATTGGAGCAAACACAACCTGGACTTGTTGTGCGACCGCATTGTCATATAGACATATCACTTCGATCAATTTCTCAACCGCACGGCAAACGTCTCCAGTTGTCGACATCGAGTAGGAGCTTCGAATCGAAGGTAATAAATAGAGTGGATTGAAAGGACTGGGGCAAGCTAACACTTTGTAGCTCCACTGAAATTTTGGAGGGTCACAAAGCCTCCTCGCAAGAAACTTAATTTTCAGGTGAGGCGTTGCTCTGATCCAATAGTAAGTGTGAATGGGGGGATTTCGCGAACATTTGTTCGGGAAATCCCCACCTCACGCTTCCTAATGGATCAAAGTTACCTTGGCGGTGTAGCCGATCATTCTGCGCTCCCTCGCAGAGAAACTCGAGGTTGCGGGTCATCCAAAGCGCCTCAAGACCTGGTGGTGGCTATTTCGGGGGCCAGAGCTCACATGCACCCTTGGTCGGGGCACTTTTCACACCGAGTGAACGAAGCTGCATTAGCTCTCCTCCTGTCAAGAGCTACTGCAGCAATACTCATCACCAACGTATTTCCACCATGCTCATTCACTGGCTTCTGACTCGGTCGCCCCGCTTGGCTGATTCTACTGAGTCCGCCTGTCAGAAGCTTCACCTTTGTCGACAGAATACGAACCCTCGAAAGGATTAATGCAGCCCCCTTTCCCTTTCCCTTGTTCTGTTTTTTTTTCGCGTTTTTGAAACTCAACGCCGCCCACGATTCATGGGCGTGTATTGCGAAGGTAATCTTCTGGGGAATGCGAAGGAGGGAGAAACTTGATGACTACGGGCCATGATTCTTCTCATCGATCTTTAAATCGTGTCAGACCCTTCCGGTTTACTGACTTCCTGAAGGTTTGATAAAAAAAGGCCTTAGTGGAAAAGAAATCAACCGCCACTCTGTTTGAATACGGCAGCATTGCTGGAACGGAGGATGGGCCTGTAGACTATTTCCCAGACGGTGTCGCTGCAGTATCCTAGGATACTCGCAAGTCCGCTTTTGACAGCTTTCTGCCAAACACTACCGCCTCCAGAGCGCTGACCATCAACACAATCCTGTTTAGTCTTACTCGCCTTGAAAGCAGGAAGAAAGTCTGTTGACTTGGACAAGAGCGAGGACTGGGCTGCATCATCTTGCCCCCGGCACCGTCCGGCGATTTGAACTGTTTGCTGGGCGTGTATCACGTGCTCTCTGGCCTCATTTTCTTGGAACAACAGTGCGCGCAATTCCGTTGCTCGGGCCCCTTCCAGGCTCAAGCCGTTCGCGAATTTATTTTCAATTTTGATTCTTTTTTCCCTTCTCCATCCCCATCTCGGCCTGGTTTTAGTCGCGTTTCCCTGCCGGTACCTGACTTTCTGCTGAAAAGAAAATAGTGCCTACTGTACTATTATCGTCTTAGTACTGTTGATTATTTTGCGCCTGATACCCTTGCCAGGGGCACGTCTTGCGTGCTGTGATCTATGCCTCCACTGACTGCCGCGTTCATAGTGGTTTGTTGAAGGTTATGTGATATCCTGAGAACTGTGAGAGCTATGAGGATGTCCTTGGGGAATATGCTCCTTTTAAGGTTTCCAGCTCTTTGCCGCTCCATAGTATCCCTTACCATACAACCATTGTTGATATCTTCTTTCCTGGCTTCAGCTTTATCTTGACCTCCGCGGAGCAGCTTATAGCCGGGAATTTGGACAGTTTCGCTCGATTCTTGGGTGTCTGTGGTATCCTTATCCTCTTTGCTCGGTATGCATTCAGCTACATTAGTAATGTTGTCAGAAACCACTTCAGTTCGTATTTTCCTCTTTGCAGTGGTATGTTACTAATGTCTGCCACCAAGTCATCGATAATGCTCAGTCGTTGGGATTCGACGAATTGGCCTGCGGACACCCCTCGACGCGACAGAAGAGGTGCCTCCTGTGTCGGTTGTAGTGTTTACTCAAGTCGCAGCCGCGCCGGAATAGCAGGCGAAGCACAGGCCCGCTGCAGGCGAGTTTTACGTCCGTTAATAGTTCACATAATTCTCTTATTCATTCACTAGAATATGCACCTCGTATCCTCGCTAGAGAAGTGTCTTCAAAGAGAAATCCAAGGGCGTTATCTTGAGTGGTGCGAAGAAGGAAGTAGGACTTTCTGCAACGGAATTCGCAACACGAGTATCCGTCATATCATTCTTGCCGTGAAGTGTGGGCCAGAGGAAAATGATGAAAGGAATAAGTATAGCATTTCCATGGCTTGTTCACGAGACTCGCACAGCCTGACGCTCTCCCTCAGTAGACCAAGATCTTCGTCCGGTCCATGCTGCAAGATATCCAAGAGTCTCGACACTGTTTCATGTGCTCGTCGTGCACTAAACTTCCGGCGTTTGTCTTTAAGAGGATCGAAAACGCATCGACTGTCTGAAGCTATGCAAACATCGCACGGCAATGACCCAGAACACTATAGAATGTTATTTAGAGTTCCATGGCGCCCAGAAATTAGCTCACCCTCTTCCGTTTCTTTTGGCAGCATGTGCAGGCGGTGGATCGGCGGCTCCGCTTGGGTTTACTTGGCACCGTCAGTTCAACTCGAGAAGTTGCCTGTGCCGGGAGCAACGGTCGCAAATGTTGTTTTGTTCCTTGCATTTTGAGATTGCAAGTGTGCGAAGATAGAAACAAGGCCGTAGGAACACTTCTGGGTGAAGGACAAATTCATCCCTTCCTCAGCAGTCACGACGGATTATATGGGCGGAGCTTGCGTAGTTTGCTCGGGAAGATGCAGCGGGAACACACTCGCCTAGTCGCTGCCCAGCATGCAGATGGACAAACAAACGTATAAGGTAACACAGAAGACCAACAAAGAAAAGAGAATGATGTTCGTCTCCAGACCAAGCAGTACATCCTGTGCTTATCCTAATCCTTTACGAGTCTTGGACTTGTACTTACTATCACTGAGACTAGGATCTGTTGAGGGAATAGAGGAGAATGTTGTGAAAGATCGCCATAACGCTTGAGATGCACCGTTCACTTTATTAATAATTCCACGGGCGGCCTCTTTGTTACACTGCAGTAACGTGCCCTGTCTTGTTCCAGCGCCGGCGAGTCCGCAGATAGAAGAATGTTCCAGCCCAAGCGACGAACGAACTGACGGCGGCACACTCGCGCATTATATCGCTGTAGGGTGCACAGGCCAACCGCTGGAGTGACATCTGCTGTTTTGGCATTCGAATCGACCCATAACGTTTGTGTCCCGTTCCTCAATGTTGGTTTCCTCATAACCGGCGTCAAAAAAGTCTAGTTGAAGCCCTTCCTTCGTCTAACAACCGTGCTACCTCGTCATGAAGCTCTGGATGTAGCGAGCTTAATTTCGCAGCCTTACTTCCCTTGCGCGGCATTTTGGATCTGGATGGGGGAGTAGGATGTCAAAAGCTTGCGTTGGAAAATCTTGGATGGGCATATAAACACTTGCCTAGGAGAAGGGTTGCCCCGTTTAAAGGAAGGAGCTAGACATCCTGAGAACAACGCATCGCTGCCACAGCATGAGTTAATTGGTGGATATGTTTCATGTGTGGGTAACTCGTATAGGTGTCGCTGCAGGGTGGCTCGGGGAATTGGTGGAAAGGATGACCTGGAACGAAGAGGAGGGGTAGAATTAATGGCCGCTCTGCCTACTCGTTGGAAGGAGCGATTGGACGTACAGGGATTCTCGTTTCAGGTAGCCATGGCCCACAGAGAGACTTGCTATGACACCCGGCGTTCTTTGACCTCATCGCGTATTCCAGCACGTTACGATTTGGTGGAAAAGTGACGCCCGGCTGATTGCCTTTTCTCCTGCCTCGCCGAATTTTGAATTTGTGAATCAACGTGCATACACTAGCGTTAGCGGGGGGTTCAATGCGACGCTGACCAACACATACCATCCTAAGGTAGGAGATATCCTGGCACCTGGCGATATGGCAATGGCGCTGATTTGCTCTCGCTCACCGCAACGAAGCACGAGAACTTGCAGCCCGATCCTACGAGCGTCCTCGGTGTTCAGGGAATGAACCACGGAAACTACGTCGATTTGGACAATGACAACCACCGGTGGATAGCTGCAGGACGTGTGGTTCTACATCCAGATCCTCACGCCGATTCTCAACAGGAGTTGGCGGAAGCCCGAAGTAATTTCTTCTTCCCTCGTCGCTTCACCGACCCATTCAACCACAGCTTTACAGTTGACTACGACGATCACTCTCTGGTACTGATCCGGACCAGGGATGCTTTGGTGTCATCCAATCCGCCGTCGATTACCGTGTGTTGCAGCCAAAGATCGTCACGCATCCTAGCCGCAGTGAAGCGGCATATGACGCACTGGGGTTGCACGGCAGCCATGGGGAAGACTACTGAGAATCTGGGTGATTCGATGACTGCTTTCCGTTTCGATTTAACCCAGGCTGAGATTGACGGGTCCTTTGCCCATCCCAAGGGCCCGACAGCAGCTGTACTCCTGGGAAGCGCTACGGTGCGCAATATCTACGATGTGAATCGTTACTGGCTTGGACATGAAAGTGAGAAGAAACCACAACCTTCATTCACTGCCGTCTTTGCCCGTGATAGACACGCTAGCAACTCTTTGGAATCGAATGAGCTCAAGATCCAAGTGTCTTTCTCCTATTCCGATGGCTACAGACGTGAGATACAAAAGAAGCGATGATACCCACGACCTTCGATTCGATAATTGGGTCCAGCTCAACTCTCTTCTACGATCCAATACAGCGCTTGCTGGCAACTCTGCACCCAGATCACAGCTGGGAGAAGACTGCCTATGATCCCTGGCAACGAAAGACGTATGATGTCAATGACACGGTCTTACAACACGACCCAAAGACCGACGCGGAGGTGGGCCATTTCTTCAAACGGTTGCTGGAGATCGATTACCGCCCGACATGTTGAATCAAAGTTGCGCCTGCGGTCGGTTGAGCATTTCCAACCCCCCACCGTCGGGGATGCCTCAGAAGACGGACAATGTAGAGTAGCAACCGCATCTTAATTCGCGAAACTATCTTTATACAAGAATTGTGGCAGGGCTTGCGCTATATACACCGGAGCCAGAATCTGGACACCTGCTAGTTCTGGACCTTCTAAAGACTTTAGTTTCGTCACGCCTTCTCTTAAATATCAATCCTCACTTCGCATATACTCGACTGAAATATCTAAATTCTATAATGATTCTTTTCTATATTATTTAATTCTCCTTTTTGTGCAATGGCCTTCCCGTGCACAGAATGCCCACGAGCGTGTAAACAGTATATCTACAACCCAGCCGAGCAGCACCCCTGTGCGAAGTCTAATCCCGGTCCCTGCGCCTCTGTTTGCCGGGCCAGTCAACTTCGGGGTGAACGACCCGCATGTGCCGAGTTAGAGTATCATTGCGGGAGAACGTCTTTTCCTTGGTGCATAGATGGCAGCGGACCTTCTGCTTACGGGCGTTGTGGATCGTATCCTCGTGCCGTGTCAAGTCGTATGGTCGAGAGAAGATAGACCCGCAGGGTTTGCCTGTCTGAGGGTTGATCCTGTCGCACCTGTGGGGACCGGCTTGGGAGTTGCGTGATGTTCTATCGCGCCCAGGCTGGTGACCTCTGGGGGTTGTTTGACGGTGGGCTTCACGCTTGTGCTTTTGCAGCTTGCTCGGCGTCTCGAAGCGCTGAGTGCACCCGTGGTATGTGCAGGTGTAGGTGCCACCATCGGCGGAGGTGTCCTGAGCTCGGCTGATCGCGTTACCATGCTGAGGGATGGTCTTTGACAGAGAAGGAGAAATTATGCCATCGGAGAAGACATCGCTCCCAGTAGACTCAAATCGAGGCAGCGAAGCGGGAATTTCCAGAATTTGATGTAAAAGGCTGTTTCGCTGCTGCGACAGTCTCTGACCCTGCTGCTGAGGCTGACTGAAGATAAATGGCTGAGAGGATGATGCTGCAGCCTCGCTGAGTTGAGGGAACGACTCCATCAACGGAAAGCTGGGAGCTGGCTGGAATATGTTGTCCTGTTGTAGCCCGAGATTGTCACCAAGGTTGAAGTCAGACTCTTGCAGGTATGGCGATGAATGGTCTTCATTTTGATCGAAATCGTGCAGGACTGCATCCTTCGGCGATGTCATTTTCGGCTGCCTGACCTGCGTTTGTTGCATGCCAATTCCAGAGTGAGCGTTGGAAGAGCTTGTGACTGCAGGCTGTTGGAAGGCATCATGATCAAATTCTGCCGCAAGGGGGGAATCCTGTCTAGATGAAGAACGCTCTCTACGAATAGAACCAATGGGCCATCGGTTTCGCGCAGACAGATGGCCTTGGTTTGCGGCCTTGAGGCGGTCGTTTAGAGGGTTCTGATATGATGGCTGGTAGATATCGTTTATCGTTCTGTTGAGCTTGGGGATCCCCAGGCGAAGTCTGATTGAGCTGTTGTAGTCTGGAAGCGCATTAAGGCAAAAGTATTCATGCAACCATCGGTCATTGGTGGGTAACTGATTCTCACCATTGTGCACTGCTCTTGGAACCTTCTCGTCCTCAAAGCCTGTAAGAGGACTAGCGGGCGAATTGTGGCTTATAGTTGAAACTAAGGATGCAAGCGAGTAATTACTGTTGGCGGGTTGAGCTTGTGAGTGCTGCTGTTGCTGGTCCACCATGAATAGCCCAGACTGACTACCATCATGCGATGAGAAGTCCCTCTTCTGATATGAGGGGTTAGGTACGACTGCTGCGGGCAGTGGCTTTGTAGGAGCGCGGTAAGTAGCAGTATGCTGTTGGATAGAATTCCCTGGCGACCTCCCTGATGACGAGCTTGGTGTCTGCAGGCTGTGCAGGTTATGGTTCCAAGTGTGGTTGCTGGAGATGAATTGTTGCGACAACATCGGTGATTTATCAAAGACGAACTGTTGTGGCTGGTATTCGGATTCTGTTGGCGAGAGCCGAAGGAACCGTTCAAAGTTTGTGTAGCGCGTTGAGTGGGTGAAACCAGGCGCCGGTGGCGGAAGGCAACCTCTTTAAGGCCTTCTGAAACATGACCGAAGCCTTAGCGAGTTTAATACCCTGTCATGTATATCGAGCTTGCAATTCCAAGCTAAGCAAGACCATGCTGCTTGGTAGGTCTTAGTAAACTAACCCAGCCCTGAGGTTGCGAGCGGCTCTGCATCCCATGTATTGTCCACCAATCTACTTGATCACAAGAATAATATTATTTTCTTTAACGGGCTGCTTTGCAGCCATGCCGTCCCTGTTCTACGGACCTGTAATATTAATAACACAGGCTTTGGACCTAGTTAAAAGCGGAGAAGATCAGTCACACTCCCAAGCTAACTTTAATCCAATTGAAAGTGTAAGAGTGGGGATTTCAATTGTTCAGGAAATCCCCACTCTACTTCTTACACTGTCTTTCAACATCAAGAGGTAACGCAGCTAAATCTGGCGTAATCTAGTGTACGGCACGTTGCAGAGCACTAATTCTAATAGCTGCGAGTCAGACCTTAGCTGGCCTGTTATTAGTTTTATCTTGCAGCATTGGCTCTTATTGTCAAGAACTAATGCAGTCCCACTCACCTTTACTAGACTAGGCGCCATGTGCTTGCCACTTCATTCGCGTAGAGGCCTCGACAATTGACATAACCTCCTTCGACCCTCCTCGACATCCCCTTGACCCATTGGCGACATAATGGATCGAGCCCAGAGGGCCAGGGCCATCTCAAATCAGCCGTTAATAGTTTAAATTGCCTCTGAAAACCATAAGCGGTTTGGGTAAGCCTCAATCATATTGGAGGAAGCCCGTCTTGTCTGTTCAGGCGCGCCGCGCATGATTTTCTCTCCGGCCTGTTACTTCAACTAGCGTCAAGGCGACTGGACCTGCTGGGTCTACAACGAGGCAGTGGCCTCACCTCAGGGTTGGATTTGCTGTACGTTAGCTCTCGACTTCAGGAAGCTAGGAAAGACAGGCCAGTCGTAGGCAAGGAATAACATCAGCCAAGCAGCACAGCCCACAATAAAACGCCTGCATTAGCTCTTGACGTCGAGAGCTAATGCATCAAAAGATACCGGCAACTCAACCCTCAATTAAATGCAATTTCGGGAGGGCTGTCCAATGGAGGCAAACAATCCTGGCCATTTCCAAACTCGAGACCCTCTGGACTGCTCGCACAAGAGCGAGAGGGCCTCGTATCACACTTCCCGGCTGGATACTATCACCTAAAGGGGGCGCTGTAACTCTTGGCGTCGAGAGCAGCAATGAAAAAGCACACTCGGTAATGTCTTGGCGGGGTGCCGAAAAAACTTGACCATGACGAGGCGGAGTCCAGCCGAGCAGTCCGAGACGAGAACCCGCTCCAGGCCATTTCTGGTCCATGTCTTGCGTGCCAACCTGGTACCCTATCCTTCCCCTCCTGCCTTTCTCACAGGATGATGCCAATCTCTATTTTAACGGCCGAAGTTTCTTTATCATGTCCATCCACACATTTCCACAGGCGATCGCTCTCCTATACCTCAACCAATATGGGCGTCAAGGCCAGTTTGCGCGAAAAAGTGGCGTGAGATACAACTCTGAACTCAACCGCACCAAAGGATACAGGAGCTTATCCAGGGGATCCAAGGATGGATAGAGAAAATATTTGACTAAGATTAATATTTATTCCTCTGATATCTATATTGATCTCAGTAACTATAAGAAGGCCAATTATTCTTATAAGGGCACCACTCTGAACTGTCATGCATATGGATCTTCTCATGTGCCCACTCTGGCAGCTTCATCATGTGCTTGAGCTTGATGCAGACAAATTGATGTTAGTTCAGGCGCAATCGAATCTCCCTGTTTAGGTACTTAATGAAAGAACTTAGATCTTCGCACGCGTAACAGTGAATAGACAGTTTCCGAAGTGATTGAGGCAAAGTAGGCCTTCCGAATAAAACTTCACTATCGAGGTCAAGGCGTACTGGATTCCTAAGGCTTTTAACAGATTCCCATTGCACGGAAGCGAGGTCTGGAAGGCATATTGAAAGTTCCCGAATGCTCTGTGGATGCGGTAGAAGTTCTTGGTAGAGGTCTAGGGACGTAAAGTTGTTGCAGTGTCTTGCTTCGCAGTCGTCTGCATGGCAATAATCGAATAGCTCCAAGGTATAACATCCCCGCAGTAGTAGGCGCTCAAGGGCACGGAAGGAGCTCCAATTCGGTAGACTTTGCTGCCCGAGGTTCAGAATTCGTTCCTCTGTCGACCATCCCATCGGGCCGAATAGCTCTATTTCAAGCCTCCAGATCTGTTCTACCACCAGCCATCTATCATGCAGCTCCTTGTAGAGGCTAGCGGCATAAACGTTGAACCTGATTCCAAATATCTTCAACAGGCTGCACGAGGAAATAGATCCCTTATGTACGACATTCGAAGGGACACTGAAGGCTCAGGATACGTTTAGCATGTAGACCAAAGCGGGCCTTGGTGGCGAGTGTAGCGGCTTTTCGTGGAGGTATAGAAATTAACTAATCATACAAAATTTAGATCTTTATGCTTCCGGGATCGAGCTGAATCAGTCATCTGGACGACGGAAACTGCCGATATTGGCGGGGTGTTAGATTCTGTCTAAATCCCAAGTTCCTCCGACAAGTGGAACGGACGTCTGAACTATGTCGTACCAATTCCGAGTCTGCACAGTATGCGTGCAGCCTTCCACACTCGATTGAAAAGAATCGATTTGCACGCCTTGGATGGTTCTAGCCGAGTTTTTAAGTGCTGCATAAGACGCGTCCGGGACTTTCAGATTGGTGTGGCTTGGAGTAAGGTTGGATATGGGGACCTCCACGCTCGCTTGGGAGGGCTCGAGTTGCATAGGTTGGTTGGTGCTGACTTCCAGTGCCGCATTTTTCGTTTCGAACGGCTCGAACTTTGGGGCAGGACGAGGAGTCGGTCCTAGAACGGCCTGAACAAAGAATGCTGTATGTACAGTCTCGTTGGCGGCGGCAGCTGTGAGCGCAACCAGTTAGCTCTGTGCCAGAACATAGAAAAATTAAGATAAACCTTTGCATGTTCCTTGTGTGTCTTGGACGTGTTTCCTTTTGATGATAGCACGGCGAAAGAGCTGGCCACACTCTTCACATGTTCTTGAAATGTATGATTTCTGATGGGCGGCGAGACACACTCTGTTCTTGAATTCACGGCCAGCGCAGCCATGGTCCCAACACTGGTGTGAACAATGCACACCAGCGAACTTGCAAGGCTTACAGCTCTGTCTCTTTTCCATGGTAACTCTTGTGAGATGCCATGAATGATGAACTTGCGAAGTCTGATAAAGGAATCTAAAAATCATGTTCTGAAAGAACGGGCCTTTTCCTCTCGTTCTACGCGCCACCGAAATGCTTTAAGCGATGGATTCACTCAGATGCTCGGCGACTTTCAAGTGGACAGCCTTCGGCGTTCAACCATACACCAATCATGGGCAATTGGTAGTTTGGGTTCGGTCAGATCCTAAGGTGTTAATCTAGGCCCGGTCGAAGTGCACCGCTTTGTTCTCATCTCCTGGCCGAATGGAGTGCCTTGCAGAAATGTTTAGCCATGCCCCTGAACTAATCTAAAGTAATGGATCAGCAGAAACAGGTGCTTCCATTGGTATCATCTTGCCCAGTTATTTTACCCAGGCATTTCGCCCAGTCACTTAGCCAGTTTGCTTAGCCATCCTGCCCCTTTCATCAAGCGGGATAGATTGCCAGTCCCATGTTGTGATTCCCCGTAACTACTTACACCCACCACAGTTCTCAGTAATATGCAACCACTTTCTGCTACTTTCCATGTCCCCACCTGGACTCTAGGTCACAGCTTTGAATGAAGCCTTCGCTGCTTTGAGCTGCCCGCCCACCGACGACGCCGACTCAGCG
>JAHXQV010000076.1:0-77046 GCA_020615375.1 Aspergillus sp. ADI1 | reverse complement strand
AAAACGCGTATTTCAAATCAAAACTCGGTGGAGCAAGAGGGGAGGATTCAACTCGCAATATCCGCGCTGAAAAAGCTCGAAATATCGTCAATTCGTCGCGCGGCAGAGGTTTTTAATGTGCCTTACTCAACATTACGTGATCGAATGAAGGGAAAGTAATATCGACTCGAGCAGCGCGCCAATGGCCACAGACTCTCTAAAAGTGAGGAAGCATCTCTAGTCAAGTGGATATTATCTAGAGATGCGCGTGGAGTCGCTCCTAGACCATCCCATGTGGCAGAGATGGCTAATATTCTGCTTGGTTCGATAACTCAACCTCTTGGAAAGAACTGGGTCTCGAGCTTTATTCATCGAAATCCTGAGGTTAAAACCCGATTTGCTCGACGATATAACTACTCGCGCGCTAAATGTGAAGATCCAGAGGTCATAAAGGGCTGGTTTCAGCAACTAGAGAAGGCTCAGTTGGAATGGGGGGTCCTTGACCAAGATATCTACAATTTCAACGAGACAGGCTTTGCTATGGGTCTTATAGCAACTACTAAGGTAGTTACTAGGGCTGACATGCCTGGGAAACCTCATCTTATTCAACTAGGCAATCGTGAATGGGTTACTACAATCGAATGTATGAATTCAAGTGGTTGGATGGTCCCTTCATGCATTATCTTCAAAGGCAAGCGTCATATCGAGGGCTGGTTCGAAGAATACGGCATACAACCAGACTGGCGAATTGAATTAAGCGCAAATGGCTGGACAACTGATGAGATAGGCCTCTGGTGGCTTCAAAAGGTCTTTATTCCTACAACTACTTCTCGAATAATTGGTCGATATCGATTACTAGTCCTTGACGGTCATGGAAGCCATCTTACGCCCTAGTTCGATAAGCTCTGTGAGGAGAATGATATAATTCCTATCTACATGCCTCCTTACTCATCTCATCTTCTACAACCGCTAGATGTTGGTTGCTTTGGGCCATTAAAGCGCGCCTACGGAGAATTAGTGGAGGCAAAGATGCGCTTAGGATTTAATCATATCGATAAGTTTGACTTCCTTAGTGCTTATCCTAGCGCTTATCACAAAGTCTTTACGATGCAGAATATTCAAAGCGGCTTTGCTGCGGCTAGGATACTTCCATTTAGCCCTTAGCGTGTGCTTGATAAGTTGAATATATCGCTAGCTACGCCAACACCCCCCTAAAGCCGTGGGGGGGACTCATCTAGTTCCTCTATCTTAGCAACGCCTCAAATAGCTCACCAACTCTTTAAGAAAGTGTCCTTGGTTAAGAAGATGCTTTGGAAGCGCTCCTAGAGTCCTTTTACGCCTTTAAAAAGAACTTATAATGAGTTGCTTAAAGGTTGTGAATTAATAATGCATCAAGCAGCCTTTATGGTAAAGGAATTACATGATCTTCGCGCAGAACATGAGAAAGTAAAGTAGAAGAAGAGATGATCTAAATGCTAGATGACTCCTAATGAAGGACTATTAATATAAGAGGCAAGAGACCTAATTGCGCAGAGAAATGAGCAATTGAATCAGGAAGGTAGTAGTGGTGGTGAACCAAGTATTTCTACTCTGGATACTTTAATTCCTCAGAAACGCGCTCCACCAAGGTGTTCTGACTGTCATACTTTGGGGCATATTAGAACTAGGTGTCCTAATCGTCAAATTTCTTAGTTTTATTAATTTAATAAAGGTTCTGGTCGCTGGCGATAGCTTCAAGTTTAATGGGTATAGTCAAAATCGATGGGTTGAGCGGGTCGATCGGGCGGTCGACTCGGTTGGGAATTACGTTATGTTATGATATGAAATACTTACTAAGCAGACCCCTGAGCGCCCTTACTAAAGCGGCGGTGTCCTGAAGAGGAAGTCTACAGTCGTCCTAGAAAATCAAGTATGTATAGGTGCATACGGCTTATTGACGCGCATCATTGCCATTTTCGTCCCTACAATGCCATAGTGAAGCGGCTGAGAAGCGGCAACACTGCGATTCTTTTCATGCCATGCGGGAACTCCCACGCCTTGAGATCTTGTGACTCTGAGGTTCTGTTGATATTCTAGAAGTTCACGAGGTACGGAGGAGAGAGCGTAGGATAGAACCTGATACTAAGCGTTTGTCTGGTGGTTATTGTGGTAGCTCATCCGGATATATATTTCCGCTCGCTGTAGAAGACGAAGAGTATTTGGTCCACTGTAACAACGCTAGGTCTCTCAATTGATACTTATGTCGAAACTTACCCTCAAAGTTTACGAAGTAGATTGTTTTGATCTGCGTCTGGCTCGTTAGTATCGTGGACGGCTGCAGTGGTTACGACAGGCCTCCAGCAGCAGCCGGAAGCCGGATTGACAAGACTCCACGATAGTATGGGTCTACCGTATGACTATCGTTGATGATCACCCTCGATCGACAGCACAACTCGAAACAAACGGGGAAGAGGAAAGGATTGAGGGAATGGTTATTGATAAGTGGTGATTTGCCGGACTCAAGATCGAAAGAGTTGACAATGGGGTCTGTAATCCAGCCCCTTGTTTGTTTGCTTACTTTGCAACCACATGCTGAGGCTTTTCTGTCGAGCTTCTTCCAATGACCCGACATCTTCAATGCACCCATTTCCAGCTACCTGCAGCCGACGGTGGTGTCTTTCTCCCACTGGAGCATCGCCCTTCCTCAGCACTCACTGCCAACGCTTTTATGTCGCACTTAGCGATAACAAGGCTCCTTCACGACCAGATCGAAACGCAGAGACCGCAGTCGCCTCGTCCCGAGGAAATGGTGGCGCGCGCTAGCCGAGCTACTAGTTATCCCCAAGGCACCCTCGCCTCGCGCAAGGCAAACACGAGAAGCGATTCGAGAATGACGAAGTGCGAGGTGGAGATGAGTCTGATGAGGAGGGGCTCGGTTCCATCCCCCGCTGCACATTCGGTCACATTGCAAGACTAATTTGAGGGGAAACCCAGTAGACAGGAGTCTCATTGGCCAACAACTCTCACACTCCGGCAATCGCCTCCACACGCGTTGACTGTTTCAGTGTTTCCGACTGGGAGCCGGGGCCGGGCTGGGCTGCCTCCTCCCAGTCTCCGCCCCAGCCCCATTCTCACTGTCTGGCCAAATAAAAACCCTTGTGACACGCAGCGCGACGAAGCTCCCGAGGCATATACTCAATCGAGTCTTTGATGCGAAAGCGAATCGAAAAACCATGGTCTTCTGCGGGAAACCAAGTAAGGGATGTCACTCGTGTCGCACGCGCAAGATCCTGTGCGACCAGGGCCGACCGGGCTGTTCGCAATGCCTGCAGGGCGGCTGGGAGTGTCCCGGGTACCGCGACACGCTGTCGTTGATGTTTCGCGATGAGAGTGAGAGGGTCATTCGCAAGGCGACGACGGGGTCGTCGTCAAAGCGCAGTCCGCAGACCTCGAAACGATCTAGAGCAGCTCCGAGTCGTGCGCGACCGAGTCGTGGGAGAGTCGTTAAGGATAAGGGGGTGGAGGAGAAGGGCAAGGGAAAGGGGAAGGTGCAACCCCGCAATTCCCCAAAGGATGAAGATTCCGAAGGCGACTCCAGTTCTTTCGCTTTGACGTCCACAACGCCGACGACGACGATTTCGACGACCAGTACACCAGAGACGATATTTATTGACGAGTTGGTGACGCGACAACCACAGTCAATACAGCCCTCCTGGCAACCGACTCGAAATGAAGCGATTAGCTGGTTTCTTCAGCATAACGCGTGGCCTGGCGCCCTGTTTATGATCGATTTCAACCCCCACGTTCTCGCGCAAATGAACATGTCACTGAGTGAAAAGGCGCGGATGGCCAGCATTGTCTCCTGTGGAACAGCGCTGCTTGGTCGGTTACGGAGGTCGACAGAGCTGAAAGAGGTTGCGAGGCAGGAATACGGGCGCGCGTTGGGTCTTTTAACACGAGCGCTCTCGAATGAGGAGGAATCGAGGACGAATGCAACGTTATCCGCCGTGCTTTTGATGGCATTATTTGAGGTGCCAGTCCTCATCCAGGACTAAACTACAATGTTCTAACGAGGTTCAGGTTATTACTAGTCGATCGCTTGACACGATGGAGAAGTGGACGAGCCACGTCTATGGAGCGTCGACGTTACTCGAGTTACGAGGTCAACACGAGCTACAAAGTCCAGAAGGGCTGAAACTCTTTATTCAGTTGCGCTTCCAAATAGTAAGTTTCCTAACTCGCACTTTTGAGCGTTATCCAATGTCTTATCTTGCTTATCTTGCAGATTATATGCTGCCTGCAACGAGGCCTTCACGTCCCAAAATCCGTCCTCGAATGCAACAAAATCGCCATGTACCTCCGACCCCAAGTGGAAGCCTACTGTGACCGCATGACATACATCTCCGGCCGACTAGCGAACCTCCGCGCCGACATATTCGGCGGCATCCTCACAGACACCGAAGAGATCCTATCGCGAGCCTGCGCGATGGAAGCAGAACTAGTCGCCTGGCTCGCAATGGCGCCCCCCGAATTCCCCTACACCGTCATTGAGCACCCACCCTCAACCTACTGGACTGAATCCTCCGGGGTGCGACCGCCCCTCTACAACGACGTATACCACCTCTACCACGACCTCTGGGTCTGCCATACCTGGAACCAATATCGATTCACACGTATCAGCATTTGTGAGATTACTCTGAGCTGTCTCCGTCGGCTGCTCAGCTCGTCCCACGTTAGCGCACCCAGCGAGATCCAGCGGCAAATCAACCTGTTACGCAAAACAACGCGCGAACTCGCCCTCGATATCTGCGCCAGCGCGCCATACCACTTCGGCGCAGACAGTATTACCGGCGAAGAGAGCCGACGAATACCTGACTCCCAGATCTATGTTGGAGGCATGCTCCTTCTCCTTCCACTCTCCATCGCAGCAACCACAGAGAACCGAGAACACTCGTTACGAAAATGGATCGGGAATTGTCTCAGTATTCTCGGGCACGGGATGGGAATTGACCAAGCGTTCGCGATCCTCGAAAAGCTAGACACTGAAGCCGGGTGGTTCGAGGACCTGGAAGATACGGACGATGGAGTCGTCCTGCTAGGCACGAATCGGGCCAAGGATAACCAAATTCTATTGGGGACGTGGAGTTCCATGATCAATGCGAGTGTTTCGAATAGTTACGATGGCTTTGATGCCGGTGTGAGTTGGAATATGAATTTCCTTGCGGCTGGGTGGGAATAGTATAATGATATCCATACCTCCAGTGGAAGATCGCGGACCATGCAGGGTCTGATGATTCCATGCTCGGAAAATATTTCCTCACGCTAGATGATAGTTGTCGGTACTCCACGGATGCCATAAGGGGTCTCCACTCCGCGGTCAAGCACATGCCTCCGCATAGGACCCGCTGATCTTGCTCGCTCGGGTCAAGCGACCTGACAGCTGTAAGGGCTAGAATCGCGACCTCCTCCGTCCACCACCTGTCTTTCGCTGGTTCGCTCCGGAACAGCAGCGGAGCCGGATATGCACAGAGTCCTGGTGTCGTTTATTGAGTCCAAGTCGTTGTCCTGAGTGTATCGTTCCCGAACGCCCACGGGTCTCAGGGCTCCTTTAAGGTTTCTGGGCAGTCCGCGCGTTGGAGTCGCAATGCCGCGCCGCGTTCATCTCCGCTCTCAAACCTTGCATGCATGTACGGCTCATAGTCCAGGCACAGCTACTCAGCGCGGCAGATTCAACGACTTTCCGTTTCTTCATTGGCCGCTCCAGGGTTGATCCGACCGGATACGATGATGTTCTTCGTCCGGGGTATGACTGATCATAGCGCACGATACTGGTAGCTGTCAACCGGAAATGCTCGGGGGCAGTCAGTATGGTCCTGGTTGCACCTTCCCTCTATGCTACCCTGTGTCGCCCCTTCCATGTTCTAGTGCGCGCAGTTCCTCCAACAGAAACAGGAAGGGACAAGGTGTCGCCATGGTTACCAATGCAGGTCGTTCCTTCCTTGTATACTTGGGTGACCGAGAAGGAAGGACCGACCATAGAAGTCATTTTTGGAAAGAACAGTGGGCGGTAGACGATGCCGTCAGCGCATAATCTTCCGGTGCAAACTTTATCGCTCGTTGCAGACGAATCTCTCTCAAGACTTGCTGTTTCTCGGCGTCCTGAGATCAGCGCGGAGCCAATCTGTCATGCTGACCAAATGCCGCGCCCACCATCCCTTTGAATAGAAACATTGAGCGATCGACCCAAGCTACTGGACCGTGCCAGGAATATGGCAGCAACTATCGCCAATAGTCTACTGTGTCACGTAACGAAAATCCGGGAACTGGACTCCGGGAGCTGCGACGATTTATAAGTTCCGGGGCGACAGCGATATTGACAGAAACGTTCCAGAAACCTGGACGACCATTTTAGCGTTTCCCTTCTAAAAATGAGTTTGTTTGAACTTTGTTGGGCAGAACAATCATGACAAAGAAAGAGGCTAACGTCCGCTCGTTGCCTCGTCCTGATTTCTCGGATCCTGCGGCGATCACTGCTGCTTTTTGACGTTTGGATAATTGAGTCGCTCAATTCTGCGGCATGTGCCGAGTTTTTCTGTCAGGACCAAGTTTCAGAGTCGCATTTTTGATGCTGGTCAGGGACAGGTCACCGTGTCCGATTGTCTTTGCTCCGTCAACAGAGCGACTGGATCGTGAGGGAGCAGGGATCGTCAATAACAGAGGATTGATCTGGTCGCACGAGCTGCCGGAAAGTTAACGCTTGTCAACTCGGTTCATTGGACAATAACTTCCACCGTCGCTTCGAAAATGCACTTGGCGCGAGGATTACTTCAAGTGCCAGCCAGTCTGAGCCCTCCCCGCGTTTTCTCGGCCCACTCGGATTAATGGTGGCTCCAGCTCGCAGACAAATCTGACACAAGGGCAGGAGCAGGATCCAGCAATCGGATCGGCTAGCCTGAAAGGTTAGTTGCAATCTTGGGGCTAAAACCTCAAATATTGATCCTGCGATGCCAGGCCGATCCAGATCTGGATCACTAAACCCAATAGGATGGCACTGGAAAGGTGAAGCCAAAGGATTTAGTCGGGGAAACTAATTCCGGGCTGGACTCCTGTCCTTTGCTTGCTACTTGCGGCAAAGTGTCACCAGTGAGATTGGTTTCTGGCACGAATCAGACCCATCGAAGGCAAAAAACTGGGATCTTGAGTTTGAAGGGAATTAGTGATTTTGATCAGCGTCGTGAGATTTAGGTTTTCTGCACCGCTGCCTGTCATGGTCGCTTATAAGTATTGTCCTCTGGCAGGAGAGGAATCATGTCAGCTCATGCCTCTCGACCGCGTTCCTTTGTCGTCAGGCGTCTGGGTTGATTTGTACACCTTCAACTGAACCAATCGCGGCCGCTGAGGCTTCCATCAACATGGACGTCTCTGTTTTCTTCTTCGGCCTGTTCCTGGGCTTCTTCATCTTCACGATGGAAGGAGTCGTCCGGCAGACCATTCAGATCTGGAAACGGACGCACAAATTCGTCCAGGCCTACCTATGGATGATCTGGACTGAATCAGTTGTCAACCTTATCTTCGCCATGACTACTCGGATGCAGCTCGACGGTGTCATTGCGGGCTCGTGAGTCTCTTCCTTCTCACACGCGGCAGTCAACTGACCTACATACGTCGTAGCCTGGGCTACTACTTTAGCACCGTCCTCCTCTGGACCATCCAAACCCAGCTCCTGTCCCAGATCATCGCCAACCGAATCGCCCTGATTATGGTGAGCAGGCGGAAATCCCTACAGCTCCGCTGGGCCCTCTTCATTGCTATCGGACTCGTCAACATCGCCGTCGGGGCCATCTGGATCCCTGCGCATCTCGACTCGGCAACGGAGTTCCAAAAGAACCTCAACTTCATCTTCGAGAACGTCGAAAAGAGCTTCTTCCTCATCGTCGACCTTGCCTTGAACCTCTACTTCCTCTACCTCGTCCGCTACCGCCTCATCGCCGATGGGTTGAATAAATACTGGACGCTGTACAAGTTTAATATTGGTTTTGTGACCATCTCGACCACGATGGATGCGTTGCTTCTGGGTTTGCTGAGTCTGCCGAATCAATACGCGTACGCTCCCCATTCCTTCCTTCCCCTTTCTTCGTACTCATTGACTAACGTGCATTCACCAGCTACGTCCAATTCGCCCCAGTAACATACACCGTGAAACTTTACCTCGAATTGAAAATGGCGCAGCTCATCTCCAAAGTCGTGCGACGGAGCATGAACCGTGTCGACGACTCGTCTACAAGCCAACACAACTCAAGCAACCGCGCTCCGCTATCGCACTCATACCGCACGTCAACCATCAACAAGAAGTCTGCCCTCCGCGAGAACTATGACGGGTATGAGCATGAGATGAGCGCACATGTGAGTACTGGCGCGCGCGGTGAGGGCAAGGTTGGTGGAGATACCGGTGCTGTGGGCTCAAAGGGGCAGGGCATTGGGATTGTCAAGACGATTACGACTGTTGTTGAGACGGAGAGCCGGGAGGGGAGTTCGGAGGCGAGTCGGTCGCGGGATGGGGAGGTTTAGTTTCGCGTCTCGTGGTCAAGGGAGCGAGAGGTATATACCACGGCGTGCACCTAATCATTCGTTTGTCTATTTCTTATACATATTTAATACCATAGAGCTCTTTGGAATGGCCCCATTACTTGAGGCCAGAGCTTATTGTCTCGGTGTTTATGAGTTCCGAGAACAGTTTCATCGCCGCACTTTCTATTTGGTTAGCCATATGCCCCTTCAAGGGACCGTCCAGCTTGGCAAGCTACACGACAAGACATATCTTCGACCAACAAGCAAGCGTACCTCCGTGAACGGTGTCAAGGTTCGGTTATACTGGCATCCGGAGGATCGCAGGCCGGGTCCGAGGAAGACGGACCGGGACGTGTATCGGCCTCTCTATTCTCATGTGCTGACGGATCTCGGTTACGGATAGTTTCGTTGGCATTTTGATCCGCAGTGGATTTAGACGTTTAAGCGGTCCTCTAGTAACCAGTCTGCGAAGAGTAGTGGTATTCTGGTCTTGATGCCAGTTGCGAGCAGCACAGGGACCTGCAGGTTTAACTTCTTCACTATTTGGATGCTCACAGAGATTACTTGAACAAGTAAAGCCTGTCAACTTTAAATTTCCTGAAGAAGTTAAGTGCCCAAAAGAATTAGTCACCCACATGTAATCGAGAGCCTCGGACCGCCTGCCTCGGCACAAATGCGGGGGATCACCTGCGAATGCGGAGAGAGCTCTGCAACCTCGAATCTTATTTATCGTCATCCCACCGTCGCTTGAAAAACGCCTCATCTCCATAATAATTCTCCTCCAACCGCCGCACCATCCAGCAAAATGACAGCACCCCGCGGAATCTCCACCGTCCCCTTCGCGGAGCCGCCGTATCTGCGCGGCCTCCCCTCACCATACTACACAGAGGGCCACAGACGGTTCCAAAAGGCGGCGCGCGAATTCATCTACGACAACCTGCTCAAGCATGCGATGGAGTGGGAGAAGGAAGGGACAGTCCCCGAACATGTGTTTAAGGATTTCTGCAAGGCCAACATGCTCCTCCCGAATCTGCCTGCGCCCCTGCCCGTCGATTGGTTGAAACGGCTGGGGATCCATGATATTTTGGGCGTCAAGGTTGAGGAGTGGGATTATATTCATACGGGGATTTATACAGACGAGGTATGATTTTTACCCCAGCGAAGGGGTGGTTGGGATCGAGTTGGAATCGCGGCTAATGTGCATTGTTCGTGGTATAGCTCGCCCGGTCGGGTCTCAGCGGTCCTGGTGGCTCACTCAATGCCGGTTTTGCGTTCGGTCTGCCGCCAATCATCAAGTATGGAAGCAAACAGTTGCAGGAGAAGTTCCTGCCGGATCTGTTGACCGGTCGGAAGCGCATCTGTATCGCCATCACGGAGCCGGATGCCGGGTCTGATGTTGCGAACATTACTACCACCGCGACCAAGTCGGAGGATGGGAAATATTACATTGTCAACGGGAACAAGAAATGGTGCGCTCAGCTCTCCTTGGTCTTTCATGGCTAGAATGGTACTAACGAGTGTAGGATCACAAACGGCATCTGGTCGGAGTACAGTACAATGGCCGTTCGAACAGGCGGTCCCGGACCCGGTGGTCTGTCTCTCCTCGTCGTCCCGCTAAAGGGCTACCCAGGCGTCTCCATGCAGCGCCTTAAGGTCTCTGGCCAAATTACCGGCGGAACAACCTACATCGAGCTCGATGACGTCAAAGTCCCGGTAGAGAACCTGATCGGCCGCGAAGGTGAGGGCATGAAGCTGGTGATGAACAACTTCAACCACGAACGCCTGACCATCGCCGTCGGCGTCACGCGGCAAGCGCGCGTCGCCCTCTCAACCGCCTTCTCTTACTGCCTAAAGCGCGAGGCGTTCGGGAAGACACTCATGGACCAACCTGTTGTGCGCCACAGACTTGCCAAGGCCGGTGCGGAGCTCGAGACCATGTGGGCGTTTGTCGAGCAGTTGCTGTATCAGCTTGCGAACTTGCCTAAGGAGCAGGCGGATCGTGAGCTTGGTGGTATCACGGCGCTGGCGAAGGCCAAGGGCGCGATGGTGCTGAATGAGTGTGCACAGGTTGCGGTGCTACTCTTTGGTGGAGCAGGTTTCACCAAGCAAGGGCAGGGCGAGCTCGTCGAGGCGATCTTGCGCGATGTCCCTGGTGCTCGGATCCCCGGTGGCTCCGAGGACGTGCTGCTGGATCTGGCGGTACGGCAGCTGGTCAAGCTGTACAAGGCCGAGGAGGCGAAGCTGGGCAAGTCGTCGAAGATCTAGACTCGATTGTATTCTACCGTGTGATATCGCTGTTTGAATAGCCTTTAGACCATGAAATACCATTTACTTGTTCATCCCATTTTTTGCTTTTCCGCGTGGCAGCCCCGGAAAAGGACCAACTCCAGATCTGTTATCAGTGTGCAGAATCAAAGTGGCACTGTTGCTACTTACTCCATCGAGTAAAGCCGTTGGAGAACCTGCTGGGATCAGCAAGTGAGCTGCCTCGAAGCTATCTAATCGCCTGCTGACGCGCTAGCATGGTATCTCCAAGATAACAGTCGGCCGATCCGATGGGGTCCTTATCAGCTGCAGGAACGAAGATGCATGATAGGGGAAAACTGAAGTACAAAGCTGAGATCACCTCCGACGCCATGATTTTCGAGCATACCAGACCACGAGACGAGCAGCATGGGTCTTCGCGAGCGATTACAGGTAAAGCAAGGCGATGCCAGTCTGGCGGCGGAGGGCGTCGCCTCGAACGCAGATCTCGATCCCATTCCTCTCGGCTCGCCGAAGCGCACGTGGGAATGGCCTTCTCTGACGGGGTTTTGGATTGCGGAGGCGTTTAGTATCAGCATGTACCAGGGTGTGTTTCATATTACTCTCTTTTTGTGCTATCAGGTTCCTGACTGTTGCAGTGACATCGAGTTCCGTGAGCAAGGGATTAAGTGCCCCAATGGCCATTGCTGCGGTTATTGTTGGACACGTCCTTGTCTGTATTCCAGCCATGCTGGATGGGTAAGCTCTCCAATTTTCCTTGATGGATATCATATCCTGACTGTCCAGTTACGTCGGCGCCATCTACGGCATCAACTTCCCCGTCTACACGCGCGCCAGCTTCGGCATGCGAGGCAGCTACTTCGCCGTCTTCGGTACTCCCCCTGTATCCCTCTTAGCCTACTCATCCTCATACTAATTCCAATTCTATAGTCCGCGGAATCGTCGCCATCATTTGGTTTGGAACGCAAACCTACCAAACGGGCCAATGCGTCTCGACCATGATCAGCGCCATCTGGCCCTCCTTCAACCACTTCCCAAACAGACTCCCCGCGAACGGTCCCATCACCTCTGCCGAGCTACTATGTTTCTTCCTTGCGATTATACTACAGCTGCCGCTGCTATACTTGAAGGTGTCGAAGCTGAGATACCTTTTCATCGTCAAGACGTGCATCATGCCAATCTTTGGGATTGTGCTTTTTGCTTGGGCGGTTAAGGCTGGTATGTTCTTACAGAATACTTGTTGGACTGTGGCTGATATGGCTAAGCGAATGGATTTGGCCCTGTCTTCTCGAAACCGAGTGTTATCCACGATGGCACCCCTGTCGCCGTCGTCTTCCTGCAATGCGTTACGAGCGCCATCGGCCCTAAAGCTACCCTCGCCTTGAGTATGTCCATATCACCCTCCATACACTTTGCACTCAGGTCTAACACCCGAATATAGACATGCCCGACTTCACCCGCTACGCAAAGAAACCCCGCGAAGTCTTCTGGACACAAGCCGTCGGCCTCGTAATCCTCGTCTCACTCTGCGGCGTGCTCGGCGCCACGGTCTCCAGCGCAACAGAGGTAATCTACGGGAAGCAAACGTGGAACCCGCTCGAGGTTGCCGTGCTGTGGGACAACCGGGCCGCGCAGTTCTTCGCCGCGGCCTGCTGGGCTCTCGCGGCGATTGGGACCAACATCTCGGCGAATAGTGTCTCGTTCTCGAATGACATTGCGCTCTGGTTCCCAAAGTACATTGATACCCGCCGGGGCGCGTATATCTGTGCTATGTTGAGTGTTTTGAGTATGCCGTGGTATATCCAGAATTCGTATGCCATCCCCCCTATCCTCCTCCATACTCCCCTTTGATCATTATGGATCAGTACAGGGGGCAGTTACTTATCTTGATAAACAGGGCAGCATCCTTCTCCGCCTTCCTAGGCGGCTACTCCCTCTTCCTCGGCGCCCTCGCCGGAATAATCGTGGTCGACTACTGGATCTGCCGGGGTCGTCGTCTCCGCCTCCGCTCCCTCTACGAAGCGCACGGAACGCACTACTTCACAAAAGGAGTCAACATCCGCGCGCTGATCGCTTTCATCTGTGGGATTGCGCCCAATATGCCGGGGCTCGCCGCTGTCACTGGGCAGAACGGGGTTCCCGTCGGTGCGACGTATTTGTATTCGCAGAGTTGGTTGGTTAGTACGGTTGTTTCGGGTGTTGTTTATTGGGGACTCTTTCTTGTGTGGCCGTTTGAGGTTGATGAGAAGGTGATTACGGTTATTGAAGGGATTGAGGGCGTTGAGAGGGTTGAGGAGGGGATTGTTGAGGTCAAGGCGTGATGATAGATTGTTTCACATACCCTCGAAAGGCCAATTTAGTTGCAAGTATGGTATAGACATTCGACGTTGATTACACGGAATATGTATCACAGTTCAGCGCGAGTCACCAATGCTCTTGACAATTCCGTACTGTGTACCCCCGCCTTGCCTTATGTATCTGCTCGATCAAGGTATCCACAAGCATAGAAAAGCTGTAAGCAACGGTCCTGCGGTATTATGGATTCATCCGAAAAAGAAATGACACATTGGGTGCTGTGAACTGGATTCCTCCGCTGGGGAATAGTGGTCATTTTGCTCTCTGGTAAATTGAAGTGACTCAGACAAGCGATGCTAACATACATCACTACCCTGGCGACTCTAGGAGCTGAGGATCTCATGTAAATTCTTATCATTAGACAATAATCCAACTACGATTAGGGTATCGGGGACAGGAATTATATGCCATCAGAAAGGCTTCAGAGGCAGCAATTTTGTTTGTTTGATCTAGGAATACAGCCCTGCAGCAGGTGAACAGCTTGAACTTAACCCAACAGAAAACCTTATCATCACTGGCATGAACCGAGCCTGAGTTGCCCTCTCATTTTAGATTGACACCAAGCTCCCGGACTCGTCGCTGGTAGTCCGGGTCGACCTCCTTTTCCTCTTCCGATTCTAAATCATCAATCTTATCCAACCGGGGCTTTACATGCTGTTCGATAAAGTCATGCAGCCCATATCCGAGATCGTCGTATTTCCTAGCGAACTCGGCAACCAACTCGTCCAGCTGACCGATGAGCTCGGCCTCCTCCTCATGTATCTCTTGGATTTCGTCATTCTCTATTAGCCCAGCTTTCTGTCCCCGAGACAGGAAATATTTCTTGGTTTTATGGCACGTGTGGGTTATATGCAAAGTGTCGAACGTGAGGTACCGGAAAGTCTGGAGAGCAATAACACGTCTCTGGCCCTCCGAGAACCGTCCAGTTGCAGCGTATTGGAGTACATCAATCAAAGCGGCAAATGCTGTGGTAGAGGAATTTTGATGCGGCCAGTTGTAGTCTTTCATGTACCGGAAAAGGCCGTGGAGGATCTGCTGGTATGAGGAACAGCAACCACCATGTGAACACGCGCATGAACAGCCGTCAAGAGAATCATCGGTGATCATCATATACAGAAACTCCAGCACATCTGGATCCTGTTCCATTAGAAGCGACCTATGATCCTGTCCTGCATTGTCACAGTGCTTAAACGAATTCCAGAGGTGGTCTCCAAAGGCGTAAGCCAAACTGAAGAATGATGGGTAGCCCGCTTCTGAGAGTTGATAGAGGCTAGCCCCTCTACAAACCAGCCAAATCGCGATTTTGATGAGATGACATGGATCCTGAGGATTGTAACTATAGTAAAGATCCATTAGAGATGTAATGCTATTCCCATCACACTGGTTCAAGTCCGTGAACCCAGCTGCATAAAGACGTTCAAAGATGGTAATGTCGTTCGATGCATAACCATAAACTGATGCTCTTTCGTAGTGTGGCGGGTAAACTTTGATATTGTGATCCGCTAGTGCTTCATACACGTCAAAAGCTCTGGAATCCAAGACCGTGCTGGATGGTAATGAAAGTGTACACAAATCATCGTGCGGGAGGTGTTCGAGGGCCAATTGTTGTAGCCCATGTCGAGATTTGACAAGGGCGGAGATTATTCTCGTTAGAATGGGAATGTCCTTAAGGTCCGCTGCCGCCCGTAGATGGCTCAATTTGACAAAGTCAATATGTTCCAGAAGTATTGAGGCGCCTTCATTTTCACCCTCGCTGCAAGCCTCTTCGAAACAATACCCGATGAGGGTGTCGATTCCAGAAAACGGGTAATTGGTCTGGTCTATTGCGTAGCTTAAACGCGAGTCCAACAAGATCCTCAACCCTTCAGGCCATCCTAGCGACAAGAACAGAACATGAAAGTATCCCAGGGTCGTTATCACTGGCACTGGGATCTGCCCAAACTTGTGACATCAAACAGCACCTGAGGGACTCCGCTGATCTAGAGAGAATGGCAATCTCGATCTCGTGGAGCTCGAGTCCTAAAAGGTCAGAGCAATGTCATCTCATTTATCTCTCATTTCATACACATACCATGGGGTACTTTCATGAGAAGAAAACGGGCAGCCTTGGATAAGGAAGAGTTCCATTGATTAGACCCTCTCAACGGTATGGCGGAATTGAGATGTCCACCAGAGTTAAGTATTGTTTCGAGACTGCCCAACCACTCGTCGAATTTGTACGATTGATTCTGCATTTTCCAAGGAGGAAAATGACGAATAAGCGTATCCGCAGCCGTTTTGCCGCTGATGGTGCGCTCGTTGGAAGGTACACCGGCATCAATTAATGCCGTTACCAATGACTTGAAATCACCTCCGGAGTGTGTATCTTCTTTAGATATGGTCCAATGGAAAGAAGAGCAAAGCACCTATCACGTAGTGTCAATGCAAGTCACAAGGTAATGGAACTAGCAGTGAGAAATGTTTAGTTGAACCTACATGTAGGATTGTGCTGCCATCCTCGAGACGATCGGTTGGGGCGGCTCTTCCTTCCTGGAACATCTTCAAAAGGGCTGTCTTAATCCAGTCTGATCGGCCACCATGACCCGTTTTGGGATAGGAACTGTCCCTAGTATTATTTAAAAAGTCGAAGACTGGAGAGTTAGAGGCCACGACAGCTTGCAAACGAATCACCGGACTAAATGCAAAGGAGCCTGCACCTCTCGTCAACGTCATCATGACCTGCAACGAGAAACCTAGGAACCTATTGCAGAAGGTGTAACTCCCGGCAACACCTAACGCCTGTTCACCGTCGACATACAATGGACAGGAGTTTTCATGCAGCGCATAGGTTGAGAACGACAATCCTGAAAACGGGCGACGCTTGTGATAGCCGCCGCTTGATGTTACGAATCGCGGCCTCCGACGGCAGGTACAATACCGTGAGATCTGCTCTATTTGCGATGTAGGTACCCTCCGCTTCCTTCGCAACCAGGTATTCATGAGTTGCTGTTGGTCACAGAGGTCTCTTAATAGACTTGGTTCCGGCATTGTGCGAGGAGTGAGTTGGGTTGTTTGCGGAGTATGCTGAACAAGGGCTTGCGAGCTAGTGGGTACCGCTTGCTGGTCAACGACTGTGAGAATCTTTGTTGTTGTGATGTCAATCAAGGATGTCCGAGATATGAGGTCTTGTATCTGTCTCTGTTGTTGACCCATAAGAGCACTATATGATTTAGAGTAATTCTCGAATCAGTACTTTAGGATATGCGATGCACTTGTGACGACTTACCTCTGAAGAAGCTGGAGAGCTAGACTCAGGTTATCCTGCAGACCAGATACCAATCCAGACAATGTGACCAAGGTATCTTTTTTGAAAGGATATGCCATCCTCTTTAGTCGAAGCCAGTCACGGTTGCTCGGAAAAGCTGAACTTGAGGCGTTCGGATTGCTCATTTTACATTCCTCCAGCATCTTCTCTAGGCGCTCACATGCTTCTTTGCAGGATGCTAGATTGTCGAGAACCAGGAGCTGATATTGGTCAGAAGGAAGCTGTAGGTTGGTTTGAGGCGATAAAAAGCTGTTTAGAAGGCGTAGAGTGTTTAGAAGTCCATCGACTTTGGTGGTAAACCCTCGAATCTCGTCATCATAGTCGCGCCATGGCCCGTAGTAACGCGCGAATCCCTGGCCAAGGGTAAGGCCGAGGGATACTACGCCCACCACGCCGGCGCTAACGGAAAACGGGTCGGTCATGGCACGGGTTCCAGACGGCCGAGAGTGTAGAGAATGAAAAGACCGGGGGATGACGGTCAGCTTATGTTCTGGCCGATCGAAATCCAGCCTTGTCCGCCTGAACGCTGGCATGGATAGTGTCCTGGCCCTGATTGGCTCCACGTTGGCGATGGTGTGGCTGAGATATGCCGACAAGGGTACGCAGCCGACCAGTGATTTTGGGCTATAGCAGTTGCCCAGAATGGCTGCGCCTATTTTTCAGACCGACTCGGGGTTCTCCATGCGTGGCTTGTACCACCCCACCATTCCAGCGAATCGCTCATATCATCACTTCCGATCCTATCGGAAAGGCCACGATGGCCTCAATCTCAAGTCATGTTGTTGATGCCTCCACATCAATTCGAGCGTTTCCCATTCCGAGTATAGAATTGCTTCCCCACAATCCAGAGGTCCAAATTTCCAATCTCACCTCAGGTCGACCCGAGAGAATGGTCGCCGTTTTCCCGCAGCAGCCCAACTTTACAGGCGTTGGAATGTGGCTGTGCTGACTGGCAAGGGTAACCTGGTCAGCGCGAGAAGAGGGCAGCTTTACCCAAGTCATTTCACGATTCTCTGCTCAAGCACTCTTGAACATTTTGAATATTTGCCCGAGAGAAACAAGCAGTCACTATTCAGGCGACGCATCGAAGCAGAAAACGCCTCGACTTGAGCCTCATCATGACATGGAGCCTTTGCACGATAGATACGAGCGAGCTCGTATTACCCCACCAACTAGTCACTGGTCGCGTGCTCGCAATAGATTGAAAAGCGTCACAAGGCCCATCACACAAGATCGATAACAGGACGTTGATCACTTGGGGTGCATGAGACAGATACCTAAAAGGAAGGCGCGAACCTCCGAAGTCGTTCTATTTCAAACCATCCATGCCCTCGCCACAGGCAGCCCAGACTTGACCTGAGAAACAATTCAAACAAACCGTTTTTCATGGCTGCTATGCGCCGCCTAACAAAACACTTCTTCCCAGGAAGCAGTCGCAGAAAGGAAGAGAGAAAGAGCTGGATGAAGCGGGTCGCCTCGTGCTGCGATATCGACAAGGTGCCCTGTATTTCAATACATCCAGACCGACCAAAAAGGACAACTATAGCCGCGCACAAGTGCATCGCTACACGGACGGCGAGGACAAAAGTCAAGTACAGGATGTGAGGGATGCGGAGAAGGGATTTGTTAGCGTGGGACATGCGGCGTTTGGTCAGTTGGATTGGCTTTGTTCTTCATTTTAGTCGGTCGCTCATTCTCCTAAATATATAGAGCCCTACTGGAAGAGATACTTCTTCAACTCCGGCGCTGGCAACCACTCGACGAGAAGCCCGAAGCGCGCATCTCCACGAAGATTGAGAGCGACTTGCGGTATCTAAATGTGCACCTGCGGACAATCGCGGTCGAGGGATTCGGGCGCGAATGCTGGAATTATGAGCAAGCAGTCAACAATCCGTATAGCATCGAGCTAACACCAAACCCGTGCCCGCACAAGTTCGTTTTTACACGGTTGCAGGAGCGGATGATTGAGCTGGAGAACAAAGATCTGCGAAAGATCGGCCTCGATCGCACCGCAGATGATTGGGAGATTATGGAGTTTGTCGGGGATCTGGGGTGTGTACTCCCTTGACCTAAGCTAAGAGAGAGCCAGAGGCTTTGGGTATAGCTTCATACTGAACGCGTATCCAGGAAGAAAAAGAACATCGGCGGAGGCAAGCACAGCCACTCCTGGTGGATTCCCCAGCTATACAGCGTGCTATACCGGCGGGATTGGTTGATGGATTTCAACAAATGCCACACATCGCACAGGAAGTCTATACAGAAAGGGGGTCGGCATCAAAGGCCAAATTGGGACAGGACGAATTCATCTATGCGATGATCTTGACCAAAGAACTGCTGCGGCGACTCGAGGTTGATAATGGCTGGTGCCCGGAATTTACGAATGCGCTCTGGGTCCAGCTTATCCTTGCTGATCAGTGGTTTCGCAATGTGCAGTTGAAGGCTGTCCAGACGGCGTTCGAACCGTTAGAGCCAACTGCCCCAGAGGACGATGAGCAGCGCAAGGAGGTTGAAATGGCGCGGCAGGCGGGCGATCGAGCACTCAAAGGCGGCCGGTATGACAAGGCTATCGAGCTATATTCTAGAGCCATTAACCTGCATCCCGCCAATGCAACTACACGATATCAAAAGGTAAGCACCCTGGTCTCCAAAGGGATATACTCCGCCGCGGTGCAAGAGGCCTCTATCGCGGTCCGTGTGGCGCCCAAGTACGTGTGGGCATGGCATTATCTCGGGATAGCTTGCCTGCAAGCAGGCTGCTTCTCGCGCGCAACGACATCCTTTGAAACGGCACTTGCACTGGCAGAGCCCGGCAGAGTCCCCGCCGGCCTACGTGACGGGCTCGCAATGTCACACACGGAGCCTGGCAGCGCCAAAGCGGCGGGCGAGAGGAAAAGCCCTGAGGTGTGCTGGATGGCGGTTTCGACCATTTCCCAACAGCAGATCGAGGGCATCATCTGTCTCGCGGAAGAGATGCAATGGCCGTATCTTTACGAGGTCCGCGAGCATGCGGGGCGAATCTGTGATGATGTCTCAACGGGCAGATGCTGGACCGCGTTTCTCCACGACTGGTTCTGTGGGCCGAGCTTGCTGGGTGCCAGGTTCGCGGTTAACATGATGGCCGCCTTGATCTTTTGTAGTCCGTCTAGACCGGAGGCGCTCGAGTACTACTGTCAATATGAGGGTGGGACGACCGGGGTTGTCTTTCAGGATAAATTGTACTGGAGGGTCCGCTCAACTTTGGGGAGAGTCCTGGGATGCCTCCCTGGGGTCACTTCTGTTGGTGGATGGATAGGCCCATGCCCTGCAGCTGAAGGAGTTGAGGTGCCGCGGGCCATTTACCTCACTGCGAAGCAGGTCGCTCCGGTGGAGATGAGCAAGCTATCTTCCGACCAGACGTGGCAGTCATCGCAAACCCCGACTTCCCCAACGGATCTCAAGGACGATGAGAAGTCGGTATTTCCTCAGCGACCTTCCATGCGGTCACGCGATTGCAAACTTCTCTCCGTCCGACTAGAAAAGCTCCCAATAAGCAAAGGGCTCCTTGAGATAGAGAAGCACGAGAAGGGTTGGGACAAAAAGCAAAAGGAGAGCAGAAGGGAGTTCCGCGCGCACATCCGCGTCGAGTCTGATGGAGACGGCCAGGAGCCACACCAAGAAGAGTACACCCTACTTCACAACTCCATCTTTGTTACTCTTCCTCCATGTCAACCGGGCCAGATTGGCGCGCACAAGGAGCATGTGAGCCGGCTGTTTACCGTGGAAGTTCCTGTGGAGAAGCTCACAGAGCACCCCAAGAGTGCGTCCATGGACGAGACACTCATTATCAACGCCACTGGAGAAGGTGCAGAGGTAGCTGCGAGAGCGTGGTGCGCACAGGTTGGAAGACATGCGATCGTGCGAAAGCCTGACGGACCTTGCATGGCCTGTACTCTCCGAGGCGCGAGCCGTGCTGGATTAGGGGTGGGCACTGTCATCTGGGCCCCGTGGGCTCGGGTTAGGAAGGCAATAGCCTATACGCCAGGGCGCCTCATTTCGCCACCATCGCCTGTGTAAACCGAGCCCACGTTGTTTCTCCGTGGAACAGCGCTTGAATAGCCTATCCCTGAGATGGCTGTCTGTCCTTGTGATCCCAAGTCGCATACTAAGTTCAGCAAATCCCGTATCGCTAGGCGTCTAGACACTACTGAACGCGATGGCCGGCCTTATGCTTCTGCAGCATATATAAGCAGGCTTTATCTCGCAAGCAACCCAAAACACCCACAACCCATGTTTGAATCCCTCTTTACCGACTGAAACTACCACCAAAATGGAGCAGCTCACACGCAAAGAACACACCACCTCGCGAAACTACATCTACACCTACTACCACATCCTGCAATCCCCCGAGAAACCCACCCTCCTCCTCCAACACGGCTTCCCGGACGACCACACCCTCTGGATCCGTACCCTCCCCTCCCTCCTCGTGTTCGGCCACTCAATCCTCGTCCCCGACCTTCTCGGCTACAATGGCACATCCAAACCAACAAATACAGCCGCCTACAACTCAAAAGGGATGGCCACCGACCTCGCCGAAATCCTCGAGCACGAAAACATCGACAAAGTCATCTCTATCGGCCACGACTGGGGCTCCTACATGGCTCAGCGGATGTGGCTCTGGTTCCCCGAGAAAGTCGCGGGGCTAGTCATGTTGAATATCGCATATGACCCGCCCGCGCCGTTTGATCTCGATGCTACGAATGCGGCTATACAGAAGGCGACGGGGCTCCCTAGATTGGCCTATTGGGAGTTCTTCTCTTCACCTGACTGCGCGGTTGCGATGAGTGCGAATATCGATTCGTGGTTTGAGGCACTACATGGCAATCCGGAGAATTGGCTTGAGACGCTCTTTTGCCACCGGGATGCGCTGTCGGATTTTGTCCGTCGAGGGAAGCACGTTCCGCTTCATGGGTATGCGGAGTCCCTGCGAGAAAACTGGGTAAATACCTTCGAGAAGGATGGCTTCGTCGGACCACTGCAGTGGTATCTGGTCAAGGTGAGTGGGGTTCAGTGGGAGGTTGAGAAGGAGCTGCCCAAAGAGAGGCATGTTGTTACGGTGCCCACGCTGTTTATTGGTGCGAAGAGGGATGCTGTCTGTACGACTGCTGCGATTGAAGTTCCGAGGGGGCAGGGATTGCTTCCGCAGTTAACGGTGGAGGAGGTTGATACAGGGCATTGGCCGATGCTAGAGGCGCCGGAGGCTACTGGTGATGTTATTATCAAGTGGTTGGCTGAGAATGTGTAGCAGTATAGATAGTCTCCTTTAGAAGCGTAGATAATCAGACAAACTCCTGCCCCCTCGCCGCTCTCCCAACCCTCGAACTAGCATAAACCCCCTTCTTCGCTGTGCGCCCACCCATCCTCAGAACCCCAACAAGATGATGCACACCCGCCACAACGCCATCGATGACCTGGACATCAGGCCCAACAGCCTTCTCAACAGCAGCCTTTAGCTTCGTCATGCCCGCGCAGCCAAGCGTGATGGTGTCAGCACCGCGTTCTACCAATGTCTTTGCTGCGTCGCACATAGCACCCAGAACAACATCCTCGCCCTTCTCTTCGAGACCCAGCACGCCGAGTCCACAGCTCTGGACACCAACAGAGAACCCCTCGAGTCCATAGGGTCTGATCGAATCCGTGTGTAGAACCGCAGAGCGCGAAGACGTAACCACGACCCCAAACCGTCCGCCAAGCGTGCGCGCTGCGAAGAGACTCGCTTCCATAATCCCGACAACAGGCGACGGTAGTTCTTCTCGTAGCGCTTTGATAAGCGGGTGGTCGCTGTAGCACGCGACGAGGAACGCGTCGTAGCGGTCTGCGATTGGGAGGATGGCGCGGATGGACTCGGCCGCGGAGAGGACGCCGTCGAGCGAGCCCTCGACGGCTGTGGGTGCTGGGATGGGTGCCGTGAATCCGTCGACCTGCAAGTCTGGTGGAAGTGTTGGCGTAACCATCTCGATACACTTGTCTGTCATGTATTTCGTCGAGTTGGGGTTCACGAGTAGGATGCGGAATTTCTTCGTCTGTTGCAGTGGGAGGGGGACGCTCTGTGTCGCAGCCTCAGCATCCTCCCTCACAGTACCTTCAGCAGTAAGCAAAGGTGGCTCAATAACCCCAGTCTGCTCCGCGAGGATCCGATAATGCTCAATCCTTCTATGCCGCCCAAAATCAAACGTCCTCTTCTTCCCCGGTTTACACAAATCAAGATCACAATCTGCAACAATAACCTCATCCTCAACAGTCTTACTCTCGGCCAGAATGCGTCCCTCAGGATCAACAATGGTGCTCCCCCCGATAAGCGGGTACTCCCCGTCATCGAGGCCACACCGCGCAGACGAGACGCTGAACGTCGCGTTTGTATATGAATGAGCTTGCATGACGAGCTTGTGGTGGAACAGCGAGAAGGCTTCTGCCTCTTTCGGATCCATATCCGCCGACTGGCCCCAGAACTGCGGCGCGAACCCGTTGGTGTTGTATCCGCAGAGCACGATCTCGACGCCCTGTAGGCCGTACGCGCGCCAGCTTTCGGCCCACCGGCGGTCGTTGCAGATCATCATGCCCAAGATCGGGTCGCCCTGTGGCCGTTCTTCGGAGCTAGGTTCAGGCTCGACGAGTCCGGGCACCCGGAATGCTTTGAAGCCGAGATTCCCGGGGAGGAAGTACCGCTTTTCGAGCTGGTTGACGGCCTTTGGATCCGGGAGGGGCTCGAAGTCTCCGGGCAGATGGATCTTGCGGTACTTTGAGAGGATCGATCCCGATCTCGCGTGGTAGTAGATGCAGCTGTTATAGTGGTCTCCGTCGTCTGTGGCTTCGGCGAACCCGACGCTAATGTCGACGCCAAGTTCATGCGCCACGTCAAAGAGCGCCTTGGTATTGGGAGCTGTGCGGATATCGCCGTGCTCGAACCAGGATTCCAGCTCCGTTTCGTCCAGGATGAGGTAGCGCGGGAAAAAGGTTGTGAATGCGACTTCGGGGAACAGGACGAGCTGCGCGCCTTGGGATGCTGCGTTGCGCAGCAGTGTGATCATGCGGTTTAGGGTGTGTTCGCGTGTATCCCATTTGTTTGTCGTGCCCATTTGGGCGGCGGCGAGGCGGACGGTTCGTGCCATGGTTGCTCTCCGAGTAAAAGACGGCAGTTTGGAAACAAATGGGTATCTTTGGGTAGAACCAGTATATCTGTGTGCAATGTTATTGTGAGGGGTATAAATGTGTAGATCGGAGAAATATCCGGGCTTATCTCGACAGACTTGGAGTCGTATCTTATCATCGGCCGTTGGAGAGTTGGAGAAGATAGCTGTGATAGGCGTGCGAGATCGGCGAACTTGTCGTCGGAGATGATAAATCTCAGTCATCTCTGGCTTTGTAGGATCAGAGACTCAATTGTAGAAAGGCCAGAAACTCGACCGGCACAATGGCGTTGGACATCGACCTCATCATCACGAACGCTACCATAGTAAACCCCCTTCCACCTCCACCGTTACCACACCCCTCACCACCATATCCAGACTAACAAACCAAGGCAACGGCCTCAGACACCCTCCACAACACAGACATCGCCATCTCCGCCGGCAAAATCGCCCTCCTCGGCACAAACCTGCCGACCCTCTTCCCCAGCGCCGCAACCCTCTCCGCCGACGGCGCCTACGTCCTGCCCGGGGGTGTCGACAGCCACGTCCACCTGCAACAAGACAACAGCCCAACAGGCGACACCTGGGAATCCGGGACGCGCTCCGCAATCGCAGGAGGCACAACAACCGTCCTCGCCTTCGCATCGCAGAAACGGACAGACGAGAGCTTATTTCCTGTCGTAAGCGAGTATCACGCTCGCGCGGCAGGAAATGCATACTGCGACTATGGCTTCCATCTCATCCTCTCGAATCCGACGCAGACGGTTCTCGAGCACGAACTGCCTGTCCTGGTGAAAGACGAGGGGATAAGTAGCGTGAAGCTCTACATGACCTACCAGCCGATGCGCCTGCGAGATTCCGAGCTGCTGGATGTCATGGGGACGACGCGCGCACTGGGGATGACGACGATGATCCACGCCGAGAACGCAGATATGATCGACTGGATGACGAGGAAGCTTGAAGCCCGCGGACTCACGCAGCCGTATGCGCATGCGCTTGCGCGGCCGAATATCGCCGAGGACGAGGCGACGTATCGCGCGCTTGCGCTGTCTGAGCTCGCGGATGTCCCGATCCTGATTGTGCATATGAGCTCCAAGGTTGCGGCGGGGCATGTCCGGCGCGCGCAGACGAGGCTGTTGCCTGTGCATGCCGAGACGTGTCCGCATTATCTGTTTTTCACGAGTGAGAAGCTCAAGGGGGAGGGGTTCCATGGGGCCAAGTGTGTGTGTTCGCCGGCCCTCAGGGAGGATCCGATGGATTTGGATGCGATGTGGGAGGGGCTGGTGAACGGGACATTTACGACGTTTTCGAGCGATCATGCGCCGTCCAAGTATGTTCTCTCGTCCTACCTACTTGAATGAGCGTTGTCGGATTGTGGTGACTTGCTTACGACGAGTGTAGGTTCGATCATCCCCTGGGAAAGAAAAAGGGCACCGCGACGTTTACACAGATCCCCAACGGGCTTCCGGGTCTCGAAACACGCATGCCGAGTCTCTTCTGCAACGGTGTTCTTACAGGCCGACTATCGATCCAGAAATTCGTCGAGCTGACCGCTTCGAATCCGGCCAAGCTGTACGGTCTCTCCGATCGCAAGGGGACGATTGCACCGGGGTACGACGCCGACCTTGTCATCTGGTATCCAACCCCCGAACAAGCCGCGCAGTCGGGTTCCGAGAAGTCCATTATGCAGCCCTTTACCCTCACGAACGAAATGCTCCATCATGATATCGACTATACGCCCTTTGAAGGTATGCGCTTCACCAACTGGCCGCGGTATACGATTCTGCGGGGGAAGGTTGTGTGGAATCGGGACGAGGGCGGGATTCTGGGGGAGAAGAGCGACGGTGGGTATTTGAAGCGTGGGAGGAGCACGTTGAGTCGGCCGCGGGAGGTGTTTGTGAATGAGTTTAATCCGTATGAAGCCTGATTGTGAGAGACGCTGTTCTGAAGAAATGAAATGACGTTGCATGGTATGATGAGCTGAAGAAATAGTAAATAGTAGAGGTATATAGATGACAATTGACAAAGACAGATCAACACCCGCAACACAGACACTCGACACACTCGATGCAGCACTCGCACGCTTCCTCGCAGAGGAAGCAGCAGCACAGTGTCATCAAACTAAGCAATTAGCTTCTCTAACCAATTCCAATCAACTGTAGGGAACGTACCAAGCAGTAAGACAGCCACGGTCCTTTTGCTCAGGAGGCGGCGGCGCAGTTTGGTACTGCATGGGCGGGTACGCCTGCGGCGGCGGAGGACCGTATCCCTGCTGGGGAGGAGGGTAGCTAGACGTCCAACACAGTCAGTTTCTGTTTCTAGTTTCTCCATCTTCATCTTTTTCTCTAGCAACTCGAGAACAACGTACTAAGCTCCAGGAGGAGGCTGCTGCTGCGGGTACGACATGGCGATATGATGTGAATGTGAATGTGCTATGTGGACGTTGAGCCGGGGAAGAAGGAGAGAAACGGAGTTTATTTGAATTATTTCGCCGAGGTCGGTTTTGAGCGCAGGCAGAAGAATAATTCTCAGCCTTGCAGTGCTTGGTATCCACTGGCTGGCTTGGCTGTGGGTGATCCGACCGGTGATGTTCCACTGCACGAGGTCAGTTGTAGACGCGCTTTGAAGGTGTTTCACGGTAATTTTGTGGCGAGGGATGCGATTGAATCGCTGCTTTGCAGTTGATGAGATGACCCTGAATCCAACATGACTTTCCCTCCTCCCAATTCAACCCCATCATCGCAACTCCCATATCCATATCTACCCATTGACCTCCCATCTTCAGAACGCACACGTTATCAACCCCATCAACTATCGAAAAAGAGCCAAGACGATAGAAGCTAAATGCAACTAAGCAGCCCCTTAAGGCTGGCCCCACAGTTGTGAGAATGTGGTCACGCTGGTTGGCTGCAAAATGGTGTTGCCTAATAGTCCTCCACCGACCAGTCAGCCCTGCACTGATCAATAATTTGCACAAATCAACGGAGAAACTCATCCTCTGTAAGCCGCTGACTGTTCATAATTTTCGATCATTGGATCTCATTGGGTAATACCGGGTGGGTGTTCGGCTGGATGTGCCGAGTGCCGAGTTGGGTTGCCCCTTGGCTGGCTCACCGACAAAGACTGGGAGACAGACGGGTGATGGGGAAAACAGGCACCGTGTACGGCAGTATGCTTCAAGATCATTAATGGACGAGTAACTTGCATGGTATGTTCTATTTGTCTGCTTACAATCAAAAAAGCCTCCTTCGAAAACAGCGATACACTGGTACTGTCTCATTGATGTTTGTCCGCGCCGATATATATTCTAATCAAGATACTCCGGGGCCTACTTCGCGAGAACTATGGTGCAGTTGCTCAGTCATACTTGACTGTCTTATGGTTTGTTTCTCCCCAGATATTCAGTCTCTGATCTGATGTTCAAACAACTAAAATTCAGTCAAGCTTTTTTGTCGATCAGCAGCAGGGGAGGCCACGGTTTTATCGGCGATCAGAACTACGACGATCAGTGGCACAAAGATGGCCAACCATATCGTTGGCTCTACTGTCTGTATCCTTCAGAGGTATACGGAGAAGTAGACGTTAGAGACCGAGAGTGTGGAAAAAAGTTTAAGACGATTGATGGGACTGGAGAGAGTATTCGACTTCCATAGGAGTGGTTCGAGCCTGCGGTCGTATTAGAATACCGCTGACCCCGTGAACTTGAGAAACCATACCCACTCGGCCAGTCTGCCCGAAACCCTGGAGGTACATAAGGTAAAATGCGAAACTTAAATGATCGTAAAGCAAAAGCCAAAAGCTTGGTTTTCACCCCACGTCAACCCCCATTTCGTAACCCCCTCCAACAGCCGACTAAGATAAGGCCTCGCTTCTATCGTCGGAACACATTCCTATCACCCCAGTTTATCCCCTCTATGAATCGCTATGCAAAAATAACCCAGACCCCGCCGAATGTGGCCAAGGATGAAGAATGTGAAGATTGACACGAAGAGGCCCGTCCGTTCCGCATCCGCGGCTCTCCTCGTGCTCGTCAGGGTCTTTCACATGTCGAGCTCCTTGCGATATGAGTGGCCGACCACCCATCTATGTCAGACCGTGCGAGTCAGATTAATTTATATCGCACGTCTTCGGATTTAGGGTCGCTGTTGTGTTATGTATAAGCTGCATATGGATATGCATTGCATTCATTGTAACTTGATTGATGTGAAGGACCTGGTATGGGCGGTTGCAGAGATGATATATTTCTGACTGCGATGTATATTGAGCAGCAAGGTGAACCGGTCGTACGGAATGTTAATATTCTGCGGATTCTCAAACCACACATCGCTAGAGTCGCGAGAGGACTGTACGTCTGTCCCTCCTGCTCTGCAACCTCGAGGACATACTAGCAAGATGATTGCAGTATATACAACGCGGCTTTGTTAGGACTTCGAATGCCCAACACCGCCAGCGCCACATAACATCAAGCCCTACTCGAGACCCCGGATGCGAACACGCCCGACCCGACAATGGCCTCTCCACCCCGGAAAGACGGATCGTACCCAAGCCGCCTTGTCCATGCGTCCTTCCAGCCGGATGAAAGCCATCGCCATGGTCATCTGGAGAAACAGCACGGATCTCACTCGTCCCGCAAGTCGCCTGGCCACGACAAAGGATCCAAGATCTACACCACCCGCACCCCGGAGTATACCCTGACAGCACCCATGCTCCAGGAATGCATATGACCACCGCCAGCCTGATCCTTCCTCTCCTCCGGCTCGCGGCCCGACGGTAACCCTAACCTTGATGGAGGGGTAGTTATACGGGGTAGATATAGGTGCTTGGAATACCCATGTCGTTCTCCATGCCCCTCATAACTACAAAGTTCCATCAACAGCACAACAGGTAGCACACATCAATACTCACCTACTATTAGGAGGCTTTCGCAAGGTAACAGCTCAAAGACTAAGCCCATCAAAATGATAAACCTCGCCCCCAAACCCACACATTCCATAACCATAACAATCGACGACGACGCCGTTCCCCTAGGCGAAACGGACCTGGCCATCCACGAGCTCCAAGCCGTCGCAAAAGAAGGCATCGCCCTTGCGGCCGGGGCCGCCGCAATCCTCCTACAGATCGCCCACCCCATGGTTGGCCAGGGCGTCGCAGATCACAGCACGTTCGCAAGCCGCACGATCAGCCGGACACAGTATACGCAGATGTACATTTTCACGATGATCTTCGGAACGCCCGAGGAGAAGGCGGCAATGAAAGCGTGGGTGGACCGCGCCCATTCGCGCGTCAAGGGCGAGGTGCAAAGCGGGGAGAGGAAGAATGAAGCGTATGATGCTATGAACCCCGAACTGCAGCTCTGGGTCGCTGCGACGATCTATGCGTCTATGGTGGGGATGTACGAGAAGGTTTATGGGGAGCTCCCGCCGCTCAAGGCCGAGCTTGTGTATCAGGCGTATGCGTGTATGGGGACGAGTCTGCAGGTTCCCAGGGAGATGTGGCCGGCTGATCGGAAGGCGTTTCGGGTGTATTGGGATGATATGATTGCGAACAAGTTGTCTGTTACGCCTGATGCGCGGGGTGTGTTGGAGGAGTTGTTTCATCCGAAGGGTCTGCCGCTGTGGGCGAGGCCGATTGCGTGGGTGCTGTTGCCCATTGTGCGGCCGTTGACGATTGAGCAGCTGCCGCCGAATATCCGCGATGGGTTTGGGCTCAAGTCGACGAGGTCGACGAGGGCGATTGCGGGGCTTTTCATGTCGACTGTTGCGGTGACTTATCCCATCACGCCGGGGTTTATTCGGCATTGGCAGATGTCGTACTCGTTGCGGTTGCTACGGAAGAGAATGAAGAAGAGGGGTGGCAAGCTTGTGAAGTTGTAGCCTTGATTTCTTACTTCTTTAGTGTAGTTGTTCTTCGCTATGATCAGAATGAAATACTATGATATCCTTGTCTGCTTGCGCGTGCTCGCTCTCGGCGTAATCTTAGACAGCGCAATGACCCTGCCAGCAGTCGTAGCTAGATCCCGCCCCCGCATCCTATACACATTTCTTACTCAAGAAGTCTGACACGCCCACCAACAACCACCGTCACCCATATGTGGGGAAATAATAAAAGGGTTATATCCCGTCAGCCGAGGATGGCCCTCGTTTCAAGAGGATGGTGGGTAGCACTTCGTATCTCGAAGCTTTATCTCCAACATAAGCCAGCGCACCACGCGACAGCACGAAACAATGAAGCCCCTTACATCAACACCACCGCAAAATGATCCTCTCCCTCCTCTCCCTCCTTGGACGCCTGGGCGCCGTCACGGCCTCGCTCATCGTTGTAGGCCTCAATGCAAAGTTCATCACCGAGCGCCTTTGGCTGACGGATCTGCTGGTCTACATTGAAGTCGTTGCGGGCGTCAGTGTTGTAGCTGCGCTGGTTCCTCCGTACCCGAACTTTCTATATGATTCGTTCTGGGCGGCCGTGTGGATCATCGCTGCGATATTTGCTTTGGTTGTACAGGTATAATGCCCATCTGTTGTTGTTTCGGTGAGAGAGCTCATGAGGGTGATATAGTTCGCAGAGTCGAATTGCTATGGGCTGCAGCCTCATAGCCCGATAGAGTGTGCAACGTACAAGGCTGGAACAGCTTTTGCGTTTATTGCTCTGTTCTCATGGCTGGGGAGTGCCTTTATGGTATGCTATCTGCGGAGTACGAGCCGTGTCAGCACAACTAATGCTCGCAGGGAGGGCTGGATATCCTTGCGCTTCTGGCTAATGTGGGCAACCGCTATTGGGGCCGGCCGTAAGTGTGCCACACCTGTACTGGATGAAGGATGCTAAGAGGACAGACTACACCTCGGTGCTACAGAAAAGGACGATACGGTCTCACCAGAGGAGGTTCGGAAGGTCAAGTTCGTTTTTCTATACTGGCACAAAAGTGATGCTGACCCGTACAGGGGCCTAGGCAATTCGCACGTTGCGAGATGGTTTATATGCTATGGTATCCTTTGGGTAGTCCTCCTTGCAGTCGGAATTTCTGTCATGTATATAAATAGTTCACTCCACCTCTAACATTGGCTAACTATGACACAGGATAATCTACGCAGCCCCAGCCTTCGCCCGCTACCTCATGGACGGCGTCCCCGTACCCGACAACGTACGCATCCAACTCAAAAACCCCACGAACGACAGCATAGGCGTGACACTCGAAAGCGACGTCTGGGTTCCTGACGGAGGAGATGTAACCTTTTACCCGATGGACGTGACCTTCTTCTCCAACGACGAATACCCGGACTTCGACCCAATTGCATCCATCAGTCTCCCGCAGCTGAAATATAAATCGCGAGAACACCTTAATATCCCCGAGCAGAGACTGCGGCTTGGAAATCTTGATGCGTTCGCACGGTTTATTGAGCATGCAGCGTTCAATTCCACGTTCACATTGGGTGGAATTGCGCGCGCGAAGGTCAAGATCGCGACAATCAGCACCGAGGTAGATCTGTATAAGTCGGTCACGTTTCCAGGTTCGTCAGTCGGGATATATGCCTTGGCTATAAGCTAATGCAGGCAGCGTTCAATGCGTTCCCAACGATCGAGTTCAAGGAGATTGGGCTCAAGGCCCGTGATGCCAACGGCTATAATCTCCATGCAAAGGTCGCCCTTGACAATCCGACTCCCGCGAGTGCGACGCTGGTATGTCTCTGGCTTCTACAGCAATCCAACGGAAAAATCTAACTGCTATATTCAGGGCGACGTAACTCTAAACGCAATGATCGGCGACTTCATAATTGGCGAAGGCCGAGTCTCCGTGGCAAACATCATCCCCGGCAAGAACACATTCGACGTGGACGCGAAGCTCAACATCACAAACATCCAGAACAACATCAACGCAATAATGGCAATCGAGTTGCCCTACCTAAAGAGGGAGCAGATTATCGTCTCTGCATCCGTCACCTCGGTCGTATACGAGGGCGAGCATCTGCCCTACTGGGAAGAGGCATTCGGTCGGCTTGAGATTGCACTTGCCCGGCCGATTCGTCCACTTGTTCAGAGTATACTAGACAGTGGCTTTCTGGGGAGTTATATGAGTCCGATTGTGAAGCAGGTGCTGAATATTATCTTGGAGAACGTGAAGGAGATGGATGAGGATGATCTCGAGGATTATGCGGAGGGTTTGGGGGATATTGGCACGCGAGCGCTCAGTCTTCTTTCGACCCTGGGTATCTTGTGATTTTCCTAGTCTGCATCGTCCTTCTCTACATGTAACGAAATTCACGACCTTTATTGCTCTCCCGTGTCCTCTTGCAATTTATGAATGGAACAAACATGACTCCAAAAACGCCAGATTGACAACTGTTCCACTATTTCTTCTTCTTGAACCGCGAGAAGAACCCTTTTGACTCCTTCTCCTTGACCTCTATCTTCAGCGTCCCAATTTTGTACTCGTACGCGTAGCGCTTGAGAATATTGTCGCCGTGGTATTTGCGGTACTTCTTGCTCGCGTCCGTGCCAGCTACACCAAGGAGAACTGTTTCCGTTAACCCTCGACATCCCCAACCCAATCACAGCCAAGATCCACTGTAAAACATACTCTTCTTCCCTCCAGGATGTTCCCCCGAGAACTTGGTCAGATCATACACCGTCCCGTCGATGGCCAGCCACAAGTCCCCATCTTTGTTGTGCAGAACCAGTTCGTCGAATGTGTAGACTTGATTCAGATCGACCTCGACAGGAATCGGCTCGGTGGTCTCAGCATCTGGGCCCTCTGGTTGTACGATGGCGGTGACTATCGTCTGTGGCTCCGTTCCCGCCTTCACCTCAGGTTGTGGTTGTTGTCGCGGTTGCGATTGTGCCGTGTCTGCCATGATGCGGGGTTTACTGTCAATCGTGCAGTTCAAATCCCAGCAATTACCCCGGATTCAAGAATGGGGGTACCGCATTTATTAATGTCGGCGCAAAGAGTGGCTGTGGCGGCTGTTTTCATGTGTTCCTCCTGCTCCTCTCGGCTCGTGCTGCGGCCGAGGCGAGGAGCCGAGATGCCGCCGCTGCTTGTTGGAGGAGCAATCGACGCTAATTAATGAATCTGGACCATGAATCGCGCGAATAGGGATGCTTTCATATGTTCTTGTACTTGGTCAAGTGTGCAGGTGGTATTTTGGGATCGCTGCTCTAGTTACAGCTGTCGGCGAGACGTAGCTGTTTCCTTTTGCTCCATCGAATTTCGCATAATTAAAGCAGCCACGACGGATTTCGCTCAACTTTGCGGTTAGCCCGTAAGAGATCGAACCCCTTGCGACTGTTGAATTCACTATTGAACTCGGCGTCTGCGTAATATACCGGGTGCGCCTCACAACATATCAGTGTGTACAATGGCCAACGGTGCGCCCTCCTCTGCAGCCGCTTCAACCGAGAGAGCGTGAAGCATAGCCATTATACAGATCGTATTGACCTAAAAGGAGCCACCGTTAGGGGCGATGGATTCGATCAGCCCAACATGCTCTGCGGTAAATGGTGATTCGGGGCCGTAGTTATTGGTAACTTTTCATGAGTCAGGATACATCCTTATAGTTGTGATGCCTTGCCCTCTTCTTTAGTACAGCTCATTGAGTGATGTAAATCGTGAATAACATATTTCCGGATCGGCCGCACTGGGGTGGATCTACCGTAGTGGGTGCAGCATCTAAGGGCTAGGTTGGGCTGTTCCAACTTGGATTGATTGCTCAAAAAGCAGACAAAAGCAAACTCGCCAGAAAAAGACACCCTCGGACTGGATTTACCCAGGTGCTGTCTAGATTGTATCAGATGATTGATAAGCTTAATAATGAGCATACATGGGTTGACAGAATTCCTCTGCGGACAATGGGTCAATCCTATGCTCTTTGAGTCGATAGGTGCGGCGTAGGATACTTCAAGACTCAGCACATAGTCTTGCTCATTATCGAGTCGTGCTTTGGTTGATCATGTTGCCAATGTCATCTCCTATGTAATATGAGCCTCCTGTCCGGAGAAAACACCAATCCTTCCACTACGTAAGAACACCTTTCGCTCACATATTTAACCCCATCTTTCTCGGACTTGACTCGCTTACCTAGGTTCAGGGCCTTGTAGTCTAAATTTACCCACAATAGAGGTGCTACAAAATCTCAAGAAGAAACCCACAAATGCTGCAGGTTAGGGAGCCTTTGCCTCGCTGGTCACAACCAGCCGACCCACGATTGCCGACGGGTTGAGACAATTCTGGCGCTGCTGACAGCTCAGTTGCCATAACCCACCGAAAGCTGCAGAGATAGCCAATTAACGCCAAATATTGCCGCACTTGGTATAAGCCTGATTCAAGTTCAGGGTCTCAGGCCCCGCGCAAACGGGAGACGGTGCACTGGCTCAGCCACCCTCGTCATTCAGGCTCTCAGCCCCGGACTAGCGTGCTTTTTCGCAGCGATCCCATCCGAACAAGCAGGCCTATTTACCTTTTTGTTTCTCGCTCGCCTGCTCCTGCACTCGTACCTGACTACTACTATCGGTGCTCAACATGCCGAACACGGGCTTGCCCAGTCGAGCTTGCGAAGGCTGCAGGCAGAGGCGCGTAACGGTGAGTTCGCCACTCCAATTCCCCAACCAGCAAAGGTGAAACTATCTCAACGTCGGTATAGTGCGATTATCGCCGCCCTGCCTGCAAAAGATGTGAAAGAAACGACCGTCCATGCTTCTATCGGAATCTTGAGAATCCAGAGCCCTCGTTCCGAATCCAAACCCCAGCTTCATACAGAAGCCGCCGTGATTGCCAGACCGAGAGTCCAAACCAGCAATCCCAGTCGGAAAGTCGAGAGCTACGACATAGCATCTCTCCTGCACGTCCCATAAGCGAGCCGTGGGATGCGCAAATCATCCCGCTTATCCTGTCCCAATTCTCGTTCCCCATGCCGGGCGGTGGTCGCTTTTACGGGAGCTTGGAATGTTTTAGCGTGATTCTACCTACTGTGCCGCCAGAGACCTTGACGCGGTTTGCTTGTGATGCAGTGGGGTATTTGTATTTTGGGCATAGAACACCATCGCGGGACCTGGCGACTCGCCACCAAAGAGCTTATGGGCAGGCATTACACCAACTACGCTTAGCGCTTGAAGATCCTGTTGCGCAAAAGCTGGACGAGACTCTTTTGGCTGTGTGGCTGCTTTGTCTCTATGAGGTAATCATTGTCCTTTACCTTGAAGGCGGGGAATAGTGCATTAACGTACGTGCTGCCGATAGCTAATGCTAGGAACACCCTCTGATGCCCCGGGCCCAGGCCCGAGTAGCTGGGCTGCTCATTCGTTAGCGCTGACCGGCTTGTTGCGGGTCAGGGGCCACCAGCAATTCGGTACCAGGACAGGTTGCCAATTGTTTCAATTGTGCTACCATCATATTGTGAGCAAGGCCTATCTATCATCGGCGAGTAGAGAGAGGAGCCCTCTAACTCGAACTCTGCTACTAGCAAACATGTGCCCTGCAGTCAGGAACAGAGCCAGCTGCAGAAGCAAAGCAGTGGTTCGAAACAATACGGACGAGTGTCAACACCCAAGAGCCCTTATATCTATTTCTGCCGTTCCTTCTGGTCGGCGACGAAGCCGCACGCATCTGCAGCAACACACTAAGTGCCTGGGATCGAGCCACAGAAGCAGAAGAACGGCTTGAGATTCTCTATACCACGTTTCACTCGGCCCGTGCCCTGGAATTCTCGATGCATGGCTCGTGGGAGCGTCTGGGTCTCCGCTCGGATTCGCCACCTCGTACCATGCCGAATCCAAAGCAAAGACACCTACTTCTACACATCCGGAACCACATCGACACCTGCATCCTCCGCATGCACTCCGTCTTGCTGGACCTTCTTCGCGAAGCTCTAACCGGCCCAGAGATCTACCCTGGAACCCACAGTCATCTCGGGGAGCTGCAGCAGGTTTGCACAGAGGTTGCCCAAGAATGCGCCGATCGCATTTTGTCGAGCGTCCCTCAGTTTTTGCCGGATGATAGTAGCTCTGATCCCCCAGGGTGGGCGGACGCTCTGCGATTGATGTGGCCTGCGCGGGTTATTTTGGCGTCCTGTGCGACGCAGGGAAGTAGAGCGGATACGGCAAAGGAGGCTTTGCGGAGAATTGCGTATGAGGTGGGGATCATGCAGGCTGTGGGCTCGTTCTTCAAGCCTGCTCGTCTCTCTTAAGGTGGTCAGATAGATTAGCCAATCCTATGCTCCAACGTTTTATCTTTCTAAGAGCGCCACCAAGCCGCCGGAAAGTAACTTGGGATCGCCCGCACAATACAAGTCGCGCCGAGCACCTCAGCTCAGTCCCTGCGAGCCGCTTCTGCTTATCAAGCTAAGCCTGAGCGCCACAGTCTAACCGCTACTGGAAGTCCCATTCGAGGCTAAACGCTATAAGGTTGCGATCAACACGTGCAGCTGCATTCTATGCATGTTTTGGCCCCTGTTGCTGCCGTCGACGTCAGTCTATGTCCATCTCGCAGTCTGCGATCGAAACGCGCGATATTTAAAAGCGCAATGGAGAATCACGATGAGAGAAATTCAGCTCGACATCCCTTGCTGTACAGAACAAACCCCGGTATAATCTTTGATTGTTTTCACTGAGACTCGGCGCCAAGATGGCCATCTTTGGTGACAGCATGGAAGGCGAGGACGGCAAGCATGTCTGTCCATCTTCAGCGGCATACAATATAGGTACGTAGCCCTGAAGTCCCTCAGACTCGCACATTCAAAACCGATCCTAACAATAACCACCAGAAGCCCCTGAGCCCTTTATCGGCTCCCTATCCTTCCACCACTTCAATATGATCCTCTCCGGCGCCTGTGTCGGTCTCGTGTGTCTCATCGTTTCAATCCTTATGTTCCGACACGCCACGCACCTGAGCAAACCAAGAGAGCAAATCAAGTGAGTCGCGCACTACTGGCGTTCGGTAAGAAGAAACTTCAGCTAACGTGTACATATTAGAATCATGAAGATCTGCCTCCTCCTCCCGTTGTACTCGATCACCTCGTTCCTCGCTATATGCTACCCGACCGCCGCTGTTTCGCTCACGCCGTGGACGGAGGTATACCAGGGTCTTGCGCTGGGCTCATTCTTCCTACTTCTCTGCGAGTTCTTGACTCGTGAGAATGAAGACGGCGTTGGAGGATTCTTTGAGTCCTTTGATCCGCCGAAGAAGAGGGGAAAGGAGGGTGTTACTGGGGTGGAGTGGTTCGGTGTAAGAAATTGACTGTTTCTAGTTGTGAGTACAAAACTGATGGCATTCATTGGATAGAAACAATGGCTCGCCATCTGGCAATATCCCATCATCGCATTAGGTGTCGCGATCGCGACCGACATCACTGAAGCCCTGGACGTCTATTGTCTGGAAAGCAACAATGTCCACTTTGCGCATATATGGGTGAGTCTGTTGTGAGAAATCCTGTATCCGGTGTATTAATCTCCTTATCTCAGTTAACGGTCATCGCGACCGTCTCGGTCGCCTTTGCCGTCATCTCGATCCTGATATTCTACAAGGGCCTCAAGTCGCACCTTCAAGCCCACAAGCCTTTGTCGAAACTATTGGCATTCAAGCTGATTGTTGGCCTGGCTTTTATCGAGAAGATAGTTTTCACGATCCTCCACTCAACCTCAACACTCCACCCAACAGCCACCCTCTCCCAAGCAGACACCGACATCGGCATCCCGCACCTCGTAATCTGCATTCAAATGGTCCCATTTGCGCTCTTCTTCCCGTACGCGTACAGCGCCACTCCGTACGTCGGTCTCACCCCGTACGAGAGCAGTACGACGGCGTGGATTGGATTAGTGAATCCAATGGAGATTTTGCGCGCCATGGGCGTTGCCCTTGGGATGGCGGCACGGCGGGGAGGGCGGACGAGGGCCGGTAAGAGAGGTGGTCGAGGTAGCGACGTGTATGATCGTCTCGAGACGGCGCATCCTGGGATGGAATATCCGCCACCTGGTCCTATGCCTCCGCCTTTGCGCCCGTTTCATTATGACCCAGGGCATGCGAATTCACCTTCTGCGCCGCTGGTAGGCCATCGGAGACAGGAGGGGACTTGTCAAAGGTGAGATGATGAGTTCACGGTGGCCATAAATATTGCTGGATTTATACTGCTGCGTCTCGTTTTTGTTTCCGACCTTCTTTCTTCCCTTGCCAAATATGGCGGCGTGCATGTTCTCCAGCAGCTCTTTTTTTCTAGAAAGTATTGTCTGTTTGCTTATGTTTATACCAATTTTCATTGTTAGAGGCCCCTGTGATTCATGCTGTCTTAGAGCGCTCAAGTTCCTTACTGCTCATGATCCTCAGCACTAAATATAGGTGCCAAAACTCCGAGAAGCACATGCCTCCAACTTGTATGTAAATAATCGAACCTGGGGTTTCTAATGCACTTCAATTACTGAAGTATAAATGGCATCTCTCTATATGCTGCGGCCTCTCTTCCTGGAAATTGCCCTGCTCCCCGGCGGGTCAAGTCAGGAGGGTGTTATCATCAGGAGAGGCAAAGCCGCCTCTAGACTAAGATTAGAACAGTCCCTGCCACGGCTTATCATATCCCCGTGTACAACATTGTTATATTAGCTCTGCAAAGTGGCTTAAGAGCATGTAGATTCGACGTCACAATGTACCAAGTAGGCACCTTGGGGCCAAATCCTCTCAGCCACACACTAACCGTTCTGCGCAATCCCATTCGAAACTAACCCATTCTCAGCGCTGATCGCCTAGATAGGCGGAATATAGATTGTTACGGGAAGCAAGTTCATGCTAGGATTATTGGGCAATGGGAATCGCTCTCCCTTACTGACCATTTCCACGATGACCGGGTCTTTATATACTTGGAAGCCTTGTTGCCTTGCCCTGGCCCCAGTATAAGATCCTCCGTGGCCTCATTTCTCCACACCCTGTCTTCAACCTCCACTGTCATTTACTTGTCGACATACTGTGCAGGATCATATCGCTTGGAGCAACCCTGGTAGGCTCCAATCCCTCCTCTGACGTATCGATCTGTCTATCTCCCAAAATTCCACTCGAATAACCATGATTACCATTCCACTCTCCGGCATGGCCGTCGTGATGCTCACAGCACTTCATACGCTCGCCGCACACTGTTTAAGCCCTCACTACCGAATCGACGTCCACTCGCATGCGATCCCAGGCATATGGCGCCAGGCTCTCGTCGACGCCGGATACCCCATCGTCAACGGCACCCTAACCGTGGAAGGCTTTCCGGTTCCCGAGTGGACACTCACCAACCATATAGATACGATGAACAAGCTCGGGGTAGGATATGCAACGCTCAGCATCACCGCTCCGGGCGTATACTTTCTCGCAGAACAACCAGGAAAGGCAAAGAAGCTTGCGCGCGAGATTAATGAGGCGTTGCATGAGTATACACTGAAATATCCTACGCGACTTGGTGCGCTTTGTCTGCTGCCGCTGCCGAGAGTTGAGGATGCGTTGGCCGAAATCGAGGTTCGTCCATCGCATTGCATGGCACTCCGTATCCCAAATCCCTCATCAAACTAACGGAAAGCCCGCTAGTACTGCCTCGATACTCTCCACTTCGATGGCGTAGCGCTCTACACAAACTCCGCAGGCCTCTATCTTGGCTCCGAATCACTTGACCCCATTTTCGAAGCCCTAACCACCCGCAATGCCACCGTCTTCGTCCACCCGGCTGAACCAGGCTGCCACGACGCAGCAATGGGGTACCCCGCTCCCCTAACAGAGTACCCCTTCGACAGTGTGCGCGCGATGCAGAACATGTTGCTCACAGGACAGCGCGCGCGGTACCCGAATGTCACCATGATATACCCGCACGGTGGCGGTGCAATACCCTACCTCGCGAACCGAATTGCGTCGGTGTCTGCACTGGATGTTCTCGGGGGATTGAATCCCTTAGAAACTATGCAGGAGCTTAAGGGGTATTATTTCGATACTGCGAGCTCGACTTCGAAAGTGCAGCTGGGTGCCTTGAAGGAGTTTGCGGGGGTTGAGAAGATACTCGTTGGGACTGATTGTGAGTTGAGCCGCGGATCCTGGCTAGCGGGCAGGTAATTATCAGGGTGAAACGAAGCTAATAAGGAATGTGTGTTTGAGTAGATCCGTATGTCCCTGCTGCAGGGGCAAAACTTGGTCTCGATGTCCTCCAGAAGAAAGGGGAGTTTACCAATGTGGACATAGTTCGTGTAAATCATGGGAATGCGCTGTCCATCTTTCCGTGGATTATGGCAAAATTGAATAAACACAGGTCTGAGTGAACGCGAGAGAAGGGGGCGGAGGGTGAAGTATACTGGTACAAAATGATAGCTTGCCAACAGGAGAATCTGTACGAGCAAAGACTGGGACAGATAATGACTATCAGATAACATCAAATTTGCGTTGTTCCAGACCGATATTGCTAGCTGTCAGCCTCTTCTCCGGGCCGTACTTGCTTCCTCCCTGGATCCCTTGCTTCCAATTCTTCCTTGTGTCATATGGAGCAAGTCACGACCTTTAGGCACCTGTATACGCGATCTTCCGGCATGGGAGAACCCTCGCTAAAAGGGCGACTCCGCAGGTTATTACTGTATGTAGGCATCGGTTATGCTCAGTCGCCACCTGCTCGACCGCTTTTTCTTGAGCATGAAGTTGCCGCCCAGGTCTTTGAGAACGGACTCCACTGGCCCGTTAAACCTTGAAAGCCGGTTCTTGGGTTGGTGGTCAGGGCTATATTACTTTGAGTTTAGGGGCAGACTGCCAATATTCTTCCGAATTGGCGCAACACTACAATAGCTCTGCGGAGTGTGCCAGAAACGACTAAGTGTTCCATTAGAGGGCCTTGGTCAAGGAGATCTCGCCCGGGTCGTCAGCGAGGTCGATGGTGTCATAGAGAAAGAGCACCTATAGCGGCCAAAGCATTCCTGAGAACAGGTCTGTGGATCCACAGCAGCCTGTATCGAAAAACACATCTCTGTTGAACTCGAGGACGGATATCTTTCGACCCTTGTTGATTTCCTTTGGCAAAGACAGAGCTGCAACGTTACAGGCAGAATGCCCCCTGCAGATAAGGGAAACAGACTTGATTCATTGGTGACCTTCATGTAGTAGCCCACTATACTACTGCCAATCTATCACAGTAGTGTGACCTAGGGGAATTGGAGGGCCGGGCTGCTGCTCGACGGTCGCGCCGACTAAGGCTCCTATGATCTCAGAATTATGGCCGCTCAAGGTGGGATGGGGGCCCTCGTAGGCCTTGATTCGGTAATTAGAGATAAGAAGATTTTGACCAACAATGGCCATGTTCATTGATGAGGTAGGTGGTACGGGGAGTCATTTGAGGAGCTGAAGTGTCGATCACCCGAGCAGGTGGGTGGTCTGGCAGCGGCTCTGTACAGGAAACATGGTTTTGACAAATTGCCAAACATTAAGCTCAGATATTAAGCAACGCGTCCATGGTACCCGCTGTTTGAAACGCCCGGGGTTGGGAGTCGCCTTCCGTTTCCGGCGGGAGCCTAGCCCTGCCGGTTCTAAGATTAACCACCCATGGTCGGCACTAGGTCTCGAGATCAAAGTCAGGGCCACTTATAACAGATTCTGTGGAAAAGGGTCCCAAGGATCTGTGTATGGGCTGACGTCGAACTCCCAACTGCACTAACAAGATCGACCCACTTTAGTGGGCTCTTGTTGGAAAGTTGAAGCATGTAGGTAGGTAGGCTGGATTCCTGTCAACAGCTCATTATATAGCCACCTTATAATTTGGGGATATAGTATATGTGCGTCGCTATAGAAATGCTAATATACAGTGGATAGACCAGCATTCTTTGCCAGTCTGCCAAAACATGATCGAAAGGATGTGATATTAGAAGATGCCTAGATTTCGCGTGTCCCTCACTGTCTTGCCCAGGGGTTAGGTGACAGGACTGCTATATAACCTGATCTGACCTGATAATGGCCTATATTCCCAGAAAAAAAAAAGTAGGTGATTTTGAGTCTCGACTCCCGCAGACCCTGTCAGAAACCAGAGAAAGCACGGCCAGTAAGTCCCTCAATGATGACATGATTTTCGCGCCAACTAGTCTATATCTTGACGAGCTCCTCTGTCGGAATTTGAGTGAAAGCTGGCAGTGTCTTCTACCTTGTCGTTCTTCCAAAGTCCAAAGCCGACCATCAAATATGGTTGATATTGGCGGTATAATTGGCTACACCACTACTACGGGGGTTGAAGCCTTGTCCATCCTCAACAAATGGCTTGACTGCAAAGGAACGGCAAATGCTTGGTATGGCAAAGACGCAGGCGATTTTCTGAAGAAGCGAGATGTGGGGACCAAGCTATTCCGCAAAAAATACGGAAGTCCGGAGATCAAAAATGTGTTCACCATACAAAAGGAAGATTGGCAACTTGTCATGGAGGAGTCCCTTCCGGCGGCTCATACGTGGTACCGTAAACGGAAAGACGAATCCGGGGAATGTTCATGGCTTCCGCTGTACTGGGCGTGCCGTGACCAATTGGGCAAAGAGAGGGTGTTGCACAGCACTGACGTTGCCTTGGAGTCTATTGGTCTTGTCTCTGGATTACCAGCCGCACGCCTTGATCTCTGGGGCCTAATTGTCATGGCCTATTCCAACGGTGCCCGTGCTCGGGTCATGACAGCAGAAGGCGGGGGTTTCAATGCAACTTTACTTTGCAGGCACTTTATCCTCACCATAAGCCAGTCGAATGTCAATGCCCCAACTATAGGGCACCTGGAACCTCGAGAACATCCAGCCGAAAGCCACGAGGCCATGACCGTTGACGAGTCAAGGTATCTCCTAGAATATGGGCATAACTTCAGCCCTCAAGGTGTCACAACCGCCTGGGTGTTGAATGGTCAAAATTCCGACCCGCCGCCTTCAGAGTTAGTGGACAGCCGGTCTGATCCATTATTATCGAGAACGGTCCTCGATACTTTCCAGGCCTCTGCGCTCAGAAAAAAATTTCACCGCGGGATAATAGAATACTGGGAAGAATGGGCGAAATTCATGGCTCCAAGACAATGCAACGGCGCACAAAACAATGTGCTAGCCCAAACTGAACCTACACCCCGATGTGCATGCTGTGGCCATGTGAAACTTGACACCAATGTTGTCAGGGAAATGGAAGCACTACATGAACTTGAGACTGAAATTGGCCTGCTCTCATATGATTCTGAGCAGAGTGATGACAACCGTCAACTTTCAATTAGCCACCAAGTTTCGGATACCCCCCAGCCTTCAAATAACAATCAACCAGCAAATAACAATCAACCGGTAAATAACAATCAACCGGCAAATAACAATCAACCGGCAAGTAACAATCAACCGGCAAATGAGCTTCAACCTGCAAATAACCACCAATCTTCAGTCAACCATCAACCTTCGAATGACAGACTATTTCCAGGCGACATGTTGAACAAGCTGAAGCGGATGCACATACTTGTTGTCAAGATGCTTTGGCGGCTAAAGTTACTCTTCCTCTATGAGAGCATTGAACTCGTTGACAACCTTAATCCCCACGAGGTCCTTTATGTTTTCAGAGCATACGGAGAACTCATCAGGACACTGACACACTCCCACATACTACATCGCTACATGGACCTCACGCGGCCCGGACTCAATGCTAAGCAGGACCTGGGTAAACTATTGAACTATCATTATGCCATTCTTGCAAGGTCCCGCATGTTGAACTTCTGCGAGGAAATTCATAGCACACTTAGTGTCAGGAACACAGGGCATAATGTCCTACTTTCTTGACAGGGTGTTATCTCAAAAAGAACTCCTTCCTCAAAAGCACTACCTATTTTTGAATTAGATAGCTGCTTTGGTGCCTGTTCCCAGAATGGTATCACTTCTGATTTATCCAAGCATTTTTGAGAGATAATTTGTGCGTCCGCTCGTTGATAAACACTCTTCAGCTTCAAGGGTACTAGCCAGTGTATTAAGGGGGGCTTCTTGTATTAAGCCTGGGGTATTAGGTATTATTGGGGAGGCGTGATGGCTACCCCCGCCCTCATAAGAAGCTAGCCTCGCTCACAAATCTCTCCAACATGAACAACCATCCTTACCATCAGCTAGATGGACCGAGGAACAGGATGAGTTCTACTGGCGCGGGACCAGCTAACAGGAGGCTTGCTAGGAAGAAACCAGGGGGTGGAGTCGGGGGCGGCGGGAAACGTCCCAAGATAGGTTCACGTTCCGGTCCTAAGCGGTATATCGAACTAACAAGCTCTCATAGAACATCCTCCTAGCCGAATATCTCGCCCCTGTTCTTGCCGCCTCTCATCATAATTAAAGCGTAATCTCTACACAACCGTATACGCGCCCATCCGCCGAGGGGGAATTCGCCTCGCAAACATGACATCAATCTCGTCGAACGTGCGACCCTTTAGCTCCGGCATATAGACCCAACTAACCAGCGTTGCAACAGCCGCGCAACCACCAAAGATAAAGCCCAACTTGCCCTTGAGGTCCGCTTCATCGGGGTTAATGAGATACGGAATGACCACATTCATGAGAATCCCAAAGACGGCCTGGACAGCGGTCGCAAGCGCCGTTGTCTTCGCGCGGAGTAATATCGTCGACACCTCGCCGAGCAGGACAAAGGAAATCGCGCCAACGGTCATGAAATATACAAACGCGTAAATCACAGTGCACGAAGACTGGACCCACTTGGCGGCGTCCGCAGGAACTACATCCATTATGCCAATGAGGAGGAGGAGGATAGTAAGAGCGGACATGCCACTCAGGAACGTTTTGCGGCGGCCAAACGAGTTGAGGACGAACCAGCTGAGGAAATTACCGAGAACGCCACAGGCCGTGACGCCGACGCCCAGGTCGAATGAGTGGGTTGTTTCCAGTCCTGCGAGTTCGAAGAAGTATGTCGAGTAGCCGAGGACGAAGATGATGCCCACCAGGTGCTGGCACACGAAGCCGCCAAGTGAAATCCCCGTCCGCAGCAGGTTCGTCCCGCGGAAGCAATCCAGGAAGGTTGTCTTGGCTTGCTGGGCGCTTTCTTCGACGGAGGCTTCGATTTTGCCGAGTAGGTTGGTGGTGTCGAAGTCCTGACCCCAGAGTTTCTTCAGCGATGCGCGAGCGTGCTCTGGCTGGTTCCGTCTGACTAGATACCACGGCGACTCGGGGGCGAAGGGCAGGCCAGCAAGTAGAACAGCAGTGAAAAATAGCTGGATTGCAAAGGGACCAGCATACGCCCACCGATCAGTCCGCTCGCCGAACCCCTTGACGACGGAGTTGGACAAGAGCTGGCCGATACATATTCCCAAGTTTACACCGGCAGTAGACAATCCGCGCATCACGACTGGTGCAATTTCGCTGCACATGAGCGGGCCAAGAGTCAGGTAGAATCCTAGACCAATGCCCAGGATCAGCTTTGAGACCAGGAATGCGGCACGTGTGTTGGCGAAGATTTCGCCAAAGGCACCACCCGTGCATACAATGACTCCGCAGAGCAGAGAGCGCTTCCGTCCAACACGATCAGCAAGCCAGCTGCAGAGGAAGCCGCCGAAGAATTGGCCAATGGAGCTGGCGACGTTAAAGGCAGATTGCCAGTCGGCTGGAAGGATCATCTCGCCGTGCAGTTCGTATCCAAAGTCTCGCCTGAAAGATGCTACAGCGATCATGGCGCCGTTGATTTGGGCATCAAATCCCCTTGGACATGGCGTCAGAACGGACATGATCTAGACAATACATAGTGGGCTTACCAGCCAATGGCACAAAGTGCCCAGTAGAATGACCACCAAATGATTGCTTTATGGTGCTTCCAGATATCCCTCATCGTCATCGAATCTTCCTCACTGCGGCGGTATCCCACACCGTCTTCCTTGCCATGGTGTTCCGCCACATGCTCATGTTCCGTAGTGGAATGCGTCTTCTCCTCCATTTCCATGGCTGGCGATAGTATAAAGTAGAGAAAGTTGATGTGGAATGTATATTGTAAGTCCTCCAAGTAATATCTTTAAAGCATGGCACAGATGAGGGTATTATATACTATTTCATATCTTCAGGCTGCCCGATGGCACGAACGAAGATGCAGCCCCGATTAACGTTGCCATGGCCTGACATGCCAACATCATTTTAGCCGCACGGCTAAACTGGATCAGTGCAGGACCCCTACTCCGCTACCTAAACCCAATACGAACCCCGCGCCCGAGTACGAAAGACTTACGGGCGATACTCCCCGACCCAAAACCTGGTTCCGGAGCAGTCCGTGAAGCAGAGAAAGGAGCCATGGACGGTCCCTGTCATCCCCGCAAAGAAGCAGTGACAGTTTGTGACTACGGTCTTGACCCCATAACTGCATGATCCGAATACTACTTATTCAAACCCTGCTAGGCCGCTTTTTCCTTTACGTTTGAAAACTTTGCTACTTCAGGTTCGCGGTCACCTTCTAGGTTACTGGAAACGGGCACGGTTGGCCCGCCAAATCATGATCGCCGGTCTTTAGCTCGTTGGGTCAGGTGGAACATTCTAAAAAGCTTGATTTTTTGGGTGACTGCATATGTCTGCTGGTATACCGGAATTAACCAGGAAAAGCCACTGAGGACTTCCAAGGTTGCAGACCCCTTTCCTTTGCAGGATCCTCTTGGGTGACCGGTTAAAGCTTCTACCAGGGAACGCAGCAGCGCCTTCAAGTGGCTTCTGGTAGTTGCATTGGCGTTCAGTCGAGCCATTCAGCTGGCAGCCAGGGTTAAGCTCAGCCTAAAATAGCTGTCAGCAGCAAATTACACTCCGGACAAATCGGATGCCAGTAAGCCGACGCCAATGTCCGGCGCAATCCCTTGAAGCCTGTCGGGGAGTGTCGGCCATAACGATGCTCTTATTGCGCCAGACAATCGCGCGTGGCTTACTTGCAGGGCCCCGGTTGCGTCGGATTGTGGGCCTCTACTTGCAGCGCGTCGAGGTCGGGATGTGGAGGGGAAAACAGACTCCATGTAGGGCTCTGTACCATTGTACTAAAGCACACGTCCCTACTATGGGCGAACCGAAGTCATGGACATGCACCCCACAATGATCCCGCCCCAGAAATGGCTCATCCCCGACCCTGGCATACCCCACCGCGTATCCAGTCCTCTGGGAGTGGAGCAAAATGCGGAGAACACTTGATAATCCAAGTATTTTCTTGCACAACCCGCTGGACCCGAGTTAATGTGTCCACAATTTGGGGAATCATCTCCCTTTGCGCCTTGCGCACTACTTAGCTAGCACAAAGCGCTCTCTTGGCTGTTTATTAGACTATTTATTGGCCCTCAGTGGCCCCCGTGGGGCCAACGGATAAACTACCGAATTTTCATACATTCTTTGCAATAGCGCAGCTCCCGATTTGCTGCACAAGCATGACTTGGTTTATACTTACAGCCCTCCTGTCATCTTTCGGTCCTATCGTCGCAGCAGCCGACTATATAAACTGGATCACATACAAGGCTAACGGCGTGAACCTCGGCGGCTGGCTTGTCCAAGAGTTATTCATCGATTCCGCCTGGTGGGCAGCACATTCGAAATGTGCAATCGCCCCCGACGAATGGACACTCTGTGCCAACCTTGGCCGCTCTTGTGGTTCGGTCCTCGAGCAGCGGTACGCTTCGTGGATTACAACCATTGACAGATTGCATGCCGCCAGCGTAAATACCTTGGCGGATCCCCACCAACTACGCTGCCTGGGTTGAGGTTCCTGGCTCGAAGTTGTATTCGGGCAAACAGGTTGAGTACTTGAGAAGTATTGCAACGTATGCTATTCAGAGATATCACATGCATATTATTATTGATCTGCAGGCCCTGCCTGGTGGAACGAATGGGATGGGACATGGTGAAGGTGAAGGACACTATGGCTGGTTCCATAATCAAACCGCTCTCGACTACTCCCTGGATGCAGTGGATGCGGTACTCGAGTACATCCAACAATCTGGACATCCCGAATCCTACACCATTGAACCTATCAACGAGCCAGTTGACAACAGAGATATATCGACCTTCGGCTCCCCCTTATCCTTGTCTGATGCCGGGGCAACCTGGGTGCTGCACTACATCAACGCCGTGCGAGACAGAGTTGCAACCGTGAGATGACATCTATTCCTACTCGCGAGGCTCTAAATGAGGTTTTGAAGGAGGTATCATTCAATAAACAATATGCCACGCGGTTATTCCACACCCCTTGGAGGACTTCGTCATGAGTCGTAATTCTCTTTCTAAAGGTCCGCGTAACCATAACATAATCTCGAACGACGTGCATCCTAGAAAATCGGCATCCACACCACAGTCCCATAATCAATATTATCCGGCTTGGCCTCGAGCCGGTCCAGACAACTCCCAAACAACCGGTCCCAAACCCGCGTCTGCTTTCCATAATTAAAACTCTTCTTCCACCCGCGCCGATGATGCAAGTCGTGATCCTCAACCGCCAACTCTGCATCGCACAGCTGCAGCAGCCAGGTAATTGGCGACGGCACAGTCGTGTGCACGCGGATCCCACTATGGCCTAGCACCTCGGCGAACGTCACATACTCGAGGCAGATCCACCACTCGTAGAAGCCCAGCGGGAGGCCGACGAGCCAGAGGGTCGCGAATGTGAGAAAAGGGACAAGAATCATCTCGATGAGCTCCTGCTCGTCGTCGGCAAAGGCCGAGAAGACGGCTGTCGGGTGCTTGGTTAGGTGGTGGGTGCGGTGGTATTTCCAAAGCGAGGGCACCTCGTGGCACGCGCGGTGGTAGGCGTAGAACCAGAAGTCGAGGATGACGCCGTACAGGCTGAGTTTCGTGATGAAGGGCGCCCACGAGGAGAGATCGCTTATCGCGGTGAGGGGCGAGACGGTCGGGTTGTATGTGATGAGGACAGCTAGGGCGAGACGGAACCCTGTCGTCTTGTGCAGGGATGCGATCATCTTGCCTACGGCGGTGTTTGGGATGCCATCGCGGTCGGCGACGTCGCCGTCGAGGCAGCCGTATTTATATGTCAGGCGGCGCAGCAGGCGCACTTCGCGGATTGCGACGACTGTGTAGGCGGCGTTGTAGAGGAAGAAGGCGCCCCATTTACCGAGGCTGTGTCCGGTCAGGGTGACCCAGGCTTGGTGGAGGATTATGGGGATGCACGCGGAGACGACGATGAAGAGGTGCTGCGACAGTTGCGACATGTACGGCATTTTCTCGGTCTTGGGATACTTTGGGAGTGGCGTGTTCGGGATGATGGGGTTAACGTTTAGGTAGTCGATGAAGCGCTGGTAGAAGTTCCATGTGCTCCTGTCCTTCTGGTACCAGTCGGACTTCATCGAATGCGGGTTGTGTTCGGCTGCCCAGCCCATTTTGAAGGCTGTTTGGCGTGTGTGGACTTGGTGATCGAATTGTCAGTCAGACGTGGTCTTTGGTGTGTGTATCCCTGTCTCCTTGGAGGGGGGAGACCCTCGAGACCAGACCTCTTTATATCAGATAAGTCTCGAGGACCGAGGGTAACCAAGTCCAACGAATCTACATGTGAAGTGACGTGGAGTGGTGGATTACATGATATACGGTTCAAAACGTTGGGGAACAGGGTGGAGGGGTATTTCTGCTGAGGTTCGCTTCGACGCCAAACGCAGGCGAGCGCATGTGAAGCCCAGCTCATTGAGGTCCAATGTATGGTCAAGACGAGGACAATCCCCAATTCCCGGGCCCACGCTCGCAAGGTATACCCGGTACGGCCTAGTAGATCGAGGATACTAGCGGCGATCACCCCGTGATACTTTTCCCGGGGCGAGCGAGCAGTACTCTGGGGTCATTGACTGAGGAATTCTCCTCAAACTTTACACAGAAGCGAAACCTCTATGATCGATAATTTCTACTGCCTCGAAGTTACTTCCATTACGGGATTGACCTACCAACTTTACAGTCCTCCCATTTCTAGATCAATACTCGCGCGTAGTGTGCACCTACTTCTATCACTGAATCATTTCTCATTCCCGACGAGCTTAATCCACCGCTCGTCTCCTTGATACTTGATTGCCATTCAGGATTCTGGCGGTGTCTCGATTTGATGCTGGAGGTAGAGCATTGTGCGGCAGACCCCATGGGTGAAATCACCGACAATATGAATCACCACCAGAAAACCAAGGCAGGACGCCAAACTACAGAAACAGCTCTACTAAATGAGGGGTACGGGAGGGTTTCCGCAGCGTTTTGATTGTGACTGAAGGGGGCATGATATTACGCAAGTGGCCTCGGCATCTTCAATCAAATTCAGGTGATCCATAGAGTCGCTCTTTTGTACAAAGAGAGACCAGTGGAACCGAGAACGCCCGTATTAGTTAGGAGGATACTGTCTATGAAAATATTCGGGGGTTCTTAATAGTCTTATGCAAAGGACTAGACAAGTTTAGCTTGACTTACTTTAAGACGAATCATCGACATAACATGGAGCAAGTCGCCTAATTCCTCTCTGATGGTAATTTCATCATGAATTCGACATTGTTGCTCTTATCGTTTATCAAGTGTTCTGGAAAACAATACTTGCATCGAGCCACTGTTATTCAAAGCAGATAGATACACCAGTACAGTAAGCTTAAAACATCCGTCCTCCTCCGGCCGGAATAAACGGCTCCCTGAAATACATCTCGGTGACAACAGCGGCGTAAGACTTATCATCAACACAATAATCACCACCAGTAGGCCCAATATGCGGACAGTGCACTGCCGGCCGATTCCGAACCATATGTTCATGGACCTCGCGGCAAAGCAGCGTGTTTCTCCCTAGTTCATACGCCTTGCCAAACCGGGTCCTGTTCGCCAGGAAATCAACACACTCTGCTTTATTCGAGTACTGCACGTTCGCGCCCACGCAGTAGTCCTCGTGTGTCTGGCAGATCGTCTCCGCAAGAAGACCGCCCAGCTGTGTCTGTGTCTTGGCGGGATCTGTCGTGTTGAACAGCAACCGTCCTGCGGCGTCCAGGAGCGCATCGAGCAGCCATCCGAACCACCGGAATGTCGCGTCGTACTGCGCGATTTTCCCCTCTGCGTTGAACAGGATCCACGTGTCGACGGTGATGGGGATGAGGGTGTTGCTGAAGGAGGTGGCGTTGAAGGTAAAGATTGTCGTTGCGGACGCGATGTTATCGTTTGCGGCGAATTGCGTGATCTTGTATGTGATGGGGACTCCGACGAGGCTCAGGTGTTCCGGGTCTGAGAAGAGGCCGAAGATGTACTCGTTGTTGAGTTCGCGCCCGTTAAATGTTCGCGTTATATCTACGCGGCCCTGGACCTGTGTAGGTGTACAGTCAAGTCAGCTGGAGTTGGCAGAGACAACAAAAGGAAATCAGGTGAAAGGGATACATCTTCAGCAAACACAGAGGTGTCCGTTGCGTTAATCTGCTGCAAGTTTGCGGGATAGAGAAAGTGGTCCCAGAGAGAATTTTGCATAAGGAAAAGTTCGTCGAATGTAAACGCAGCTGCTGCAGCTACCAAGAGCAGGTGCAAAAGGGCGTACATATTGGCAGAGAACTCCCACCTAGTGTCAAGGGGTATGTACCTATCAAAGCTGTGGATCGCGCCAACTTTATAGTGAGACCGAGACAGCTGGGCGATCTCTAAGCTTTGACACATCAGGAATGTTTTGGACGCGTCGCAGGCCAAGTCCATTCTTGCATCTTATCCATGTGCCACGAACATTCCAGAGCGCGTCAAAAATTGTTATCTATGGATAGCGGCCACAAATACCTTGTATATCCTAAACTCATGAAAGCAAAGTCTATTAAACTCACCAAGTATAGCACAGATTTTTGCCCTGTGTGCCACCACGCAGGTGGCGGCCAAGTACCAAGCACCCTTTGCTCTGCCTAACGAATGCAGGCGGGTGGGGATAAACCCGAATCTGAATGCTCTGACATGCGGCGGTACGGTGGGTATATATCCTTGTTCTTTTCTTTAGCACGTTCGAACATCGCTTTTCCGGGTTGCTGCGAGCCACGATTTAGCAGCACTTGGATGCGATGTTAGATCATAGGGAGACCCATTAATCGAGGATGTGGTCAGAATCGTCCGCACTCACAACTCACAATGACAATGTGTGAACGGCATGCGGCAGCTTGAGTGTATCAAAGGAAAGGTAATAGAACCAGGGGTACTGACTTGTTGCGCTACAAGTTCCAGTGTGTATATCTCTTGGGGGCCACTTGAGCTCGGGCGAGGCGAATCCCGATTGGGGAACTCATCGGCCGAATGCTGAGTCAGGCGAGGCCATTTGTAAGCCCTGATTCCCAGTGGGAGGATGCGCTTAACAATTCATACTGATATGTAGTAGATAAAAGCCTGGTAGATTGGCCTCTGTTGCTCTCTGCTTTTTGTTTGCCTTGCAATATTTGAGTTTATTCCCATCTCTCATTTCACCTTATATCATGGTCTCCCTCTCCCAGCCAAAAGTCCAGGCCCTACCCAGCGGCATAAACCTAACCGGTAAGACCGCAGTAGTCACCGGTGCGAGTGCAGGCTTGGGACTAGAAGTGACCAGGCAGCTTCTCCAGCTGCGCATCTCAACCATCATCCTCGCGGTCCGAAACACCGCCAAAGGCGAGGCCTGCGCCAAATCCCTCCGCCAGGACCAAAGCATTCGGACGAACAATCCCAATGCCGCTATCAAGGTCATGGAGCTCGACATGGACCGGTACGATAGCGTGCAGGCGTTTGCGAGGAAGCTCCGGGAGGAAGTCCCCGTTGTCGATTATCTTATCCTGAACGCAGGCATCGGTCTCATCAAACTCGAGCGCAGTCCGAGTGGTCACGAGCGCGTCAGCCAGGTCAACTACTACGCCAATGTGCTTCTGATCGCGGAGCTCCTGCCGCATCTCTACGCCGGTGCGGACAAGACAGGGTCCCCTGCGCGGATTTCCTGGGTCGGCAGCCGGCAGCATCTGTCCTCGAGCCTGCAGAAACATTCCTTCACAGATGGTAAGGGGCCCCTGGCGTATCTGGATACGGAAGAGGCATTCCTTCCGTTTCAACGATACGGCGACTCGAAACTGCTATGCGTGATGTTCATGTATAGTTTGGCAGAGCGCCTGGATCCAACCAAGGTCGTTATCAACATGATGTGCCCCGGCATGGTGAACACGTCTATGAGCGACGTACTCCCGCTACATCTGCGGCTTCTTGTCAATGTCGTCAAGGCGATTGCCGCCCGGTCCGTCGAGGTCGGTGCGTGGATTGTTCTGCACAGTGCCCTTGTCGCGGGTCCAGAGTCGCATGGCAAGTTCTTGAACGATAAGACAATCGCCGAGTAAGTTTTCTTCGGGTTACTCTAAAACGTCATGAATGCGATGGCTAACCTCTCCGGTAGGAAAGCACCGTACATTGTGTCGGCGGCGGGCCAGCAGGTGCAGAGGAAACTGTGGGAGGAGACGATTGCGGAGATGAGGAGGTTGATCACGCTCCCAGCTGTATTCAAATGATTAGTACCAGTGATTTTTTCTCTCTCTTGCTAGTGAACATGCGTCTAATAGAATATAAATCTGCCTTCAGCACCCATAATGCGAGTCGTCCGCGGTCCTCCCAGAGCGCGTCTCAGAGAAGGACAGACTACTACATAAGATTCCTGTAAGACCAAGGACTAGTATGATGCCAGTCGCTCTCATTCCTGGACGACATTTCAAGGAGGCTGCGGATTGCGTCGCTCCGAAGCGCCCCTCCCGAGTGTGGAATAACAGACATAAGGAAGGAACGACCGATTCCGTTTCCTCAACGGTAGAAGGAACGTGCGATCCGTACAGTGGCTCGAAACGGAAGGTACGATTCGCGGTCGCACTTTCCTCCTCAGACAGCTGTAGAGTACAAAAAGGATGGAGCGACCCCCTCCGTCCAGGGGCTGTCCGCGCCTTCCTTACGTTCGGTGGATGGGTATCCATTCCTTTCATTGGCGAATCAGCGATGATTACAGCTCTGTGAGGCGGGCGAAGAGGATCGAGAAATCATCCGCCATAGACATGCTGTGTGCAGGGCCCGGGTTGGTCCCAGTGATCATCGGCGGAGGAGTAGTGGCACTCGAATCGAGGCGGCTGTGAAGATCGACAAGAGTCTGGATAGCGACTGGCAACCTTCCCCTTGACGGATCGGCTTTCAATCTTGAATCAGGTCTCTCGTCTGCTAGCGAAGGCCGTATGGCTTGGAAGAGATCCAGGACGTGTTCGGTGATCTCGTCAACATAGTATCGGGCCACCAGACTCTCCTTCGAGTGCTCACCCTTGAAGGATTCCAGGTAGACGAGAGTAAGGAATAGGCATTGGAGAGGCCCGACATAGCTCCGGTGGAACCATATATAAGGGGAGAATGCGGAGGCTTGATAGAGTGGGAGGAGAATGCGAAAGTAGCTCACGCAAAGCTGCAGCATGCTAGATATTGATTCGTCGCAGGTTAGTAGACTCGGCAAAAGTGCTAGATAAGGACCATACCTGGTCCATGCTTTGCATGCTTCCGGGTTTGAACTGTCGGGCGGCGGCAGAAATGACTTGTGTAGTAAGACGGCGACATCAAATTTCAGCAAGGTCAACACAGCGCGCATCCACGCGCCAAGGACGGTGGGCTCTGTGGCATCGTCTCGATAAAGCGCGGGGTGTGTGGATGGAGATGTATTTGTTAACCGGGAAGGAATGAACCCCCTTTCGGGGATCCCTTGCGATGGTATACGGGAAATAAGTGCGTCAAGCTTCTCTTGATGCTCTTTTGCGGCGGTTACAAGCTCTGCGAATGCATCTCGTCTCAAGCCCCGTCCACTTTGTAGATGTGCGATGATCCTCGAGGACAGGCGAGCCGTTTCCGCGCACCCAATAGCAAACATAATGGCGACCGACTGCTTCAAAAGCCCAGGGCCCGGGTTGCCGATCTCTTGGTCGTGTGTATCATTTAACATATTCACAGCCTCCAGCGCCTCGCTCCCGCAACAAAGAGGCAGTCCAGAGGACATGCTCGACTGAACATCAAGTCGGACGATATACCACCAAACGCGACACCGGATCTCTCGGTCTACAGGGCTGAGTGCAGACGACGAAGCACTATCCCGATGCAACCCCATACTCTGGGCAAGTCGTACTGTGGTGCTAAGAGCAACCGCCTCCCCCATCGGTTCACGCGGCCACTCCAGAAACGGCCAGGTTAGCAGCGTCGAAACTAGGGTGTTCAATGTCGGATGTTCCAGGTGGCGACATGAAGACAGACTCATCTCATAGGCCTCCTTGAGGCTCTGTATTGTGGTCTCCCTCCGTAGACCCCAGAGCTCGGGAGACGTCCAGCTGGCGGATGGTGCAGCTGATGCCCCGCAGTACAGGGCGGCGAAGAGCAAGCAGAAAAAGGTTGGGTCATCGCGGATTTTCTGTGGAGGTAGAGCGTTCATGTTATCGCGGCACCAGTTCCAGAACTCGTCATAATCTGCCCTTAGGGTAGGGCGATGCACGAGAGGAGCCAAGGGCCAAACGACGAGGAAGAAGACATCAAGTAGAGCATCGCTCACAGGCTTAGTGGGTAGGGACCGTAAGAGCTTCGCCATGCCCAGGGAGGAAATATGCAAAGGGGGAAGCTCAGGATCGGCGTTGCAATTGTCGTCGAAGAAGCCGTCACTCAGGCGTTCCTGCAGGGAGATCAGCTAGGGGTAGCTATGAGGTTCATGATAGTAATGTCTTGCTTACACGTCCGGCAACGAAGCCCCAAAAAGTTTGACCGATGTAACGAGCACCACCGTCCCGTCTCAGGCTGAGATACCCATCTTGGGGGCTTGTGGGCGCGCCTGGTCTCGATGCTGAAGGTGATTCCACTGCGAGGGGCACTGGTACGCTTGCCGTGCACCTCGTTACCTCGGTAGGGGTGTCCTGGCCGGCCGATAGCTTGATGGCATCCTCCGAGTCCGGCATTGTAATGTGGTCCATAGCAGCCTGTTTTCTGGTTGCCCGCGTCAACCTTGATTGTGAACCTGCACCAGGAGCGCCAGCCAGAGAAGGAGAACGTGGCTCATGGCCTGGATCTATTCTATTCTCGGTCCCGCCAGGCACCCAGTGGGCCCAGGTAAGCTCTTTCGTGTGGGACTCCTGACCCTTTATGCTCTTGTCCTGAACCGCTGTGGCGTATTCATGCCCTTGGCCTGTGAGCTCATTGTCGGTTGTGGGATTGTAGAGACACTTCTCCTTCATCCGAACACAGTTGGCACATTGCGGATGTTCGCGGCCACATCGGACTTTGCGCCGGCGGCAGACAATGCAGCTAAGAGATACTCGTGGCCTTTTGACCTGCCGTACTTCAGATGGGGACATTTTGATATGCAGTCGGGAACCCATATATACATGTATCAACATTGGCCATCGCCTCAGAGCTGAAGGAGGGGGAAGATGTTGAAATCCCTCTTGAGGATCGTGCTGACCAAGTCACTAATAGTCACATGACGACTAACTGGATATGTCCTAGCATCAGATGTTTTAGGGCGGTGCTCTCAAACTGTTCAGCTCCTGAGAAGCATCTGTTTGATCAGGACAGTAATTGATGGTCAGACCTATAATAGGACGCCCTTGAGGCCAAGAATGATATCTCTGTGGATTAACTGCGTCCGATAGTGACTCTGATTTGTCGTTATCTTCCGTTATCTTCCCTCCATGTTTGGCTAAGGATAAATCATGTCTCCTAGACATCATCATACTACACATGAGAATGACCACTTCCCTGAACCCACGACCTGAACTGTCTTATCCCCGCGTGACGGAAGCACCACCTCCATGGTAGTCGTCGGCGGAACCACAACATCCAACGTAAACTTCCCCCCCTTTGCTATCCCATCGCCAGTTCTGTTCTCCTCCTCAAGGACCCAGGAAACAGAAACAACCCCATATGGTGTAACATGACTCGCACTCGCCGAGGTAAGCCCTCCCCCAAGCAACGGTTCTACCCTCGATGATCTCCACCCAGGACTACCACGCTGCAAGCCAGCAAGCCGTTCCACAAGGAACTTCGAGACAGCTCCAAACGCGTAGTGGTTGAATGAAGTCATTTCACCGGGGTTAATGGATCCATCGAGCCGCATGCTGTCCCATCGCTCCCAGATGGTTGTGGCGCCCATGGAAATGGGGTAGAGCCAGGATGGGCATTTTTCGTTTAGTAGCATTGCGTACGCTGTATCAGTGTGGCCTGTTCGTGCTAGGGCTTCACAGACGAAGGGTGTGCCTGCGAACCCGGTTCCGATGCATAGCTGGTTGGCATTGACAATCTCGGCGAGGCGGTTCCCGGCAATTATTGTTTGCTCTGGAGAGAGGAGGTCAAAGCAGATTGCCAGGGCGTAGGCTGTTTGGCTGTCTGATACCAGGCGGCCGCTGGGGCTCACATATTCTTCGACAAACTCGTTACGGGCGTTCGTATACCAGCGGTCGAAGAAGCTAGCATCTTCCTTGCGGCCCAGGATGGTGCTGGTTTGCGCCATCAATGTAAGGCATTTAGCCAAGAAGGCATTGGCCACGAGCGTAGGATCGGTGACAGCCTTCTGGGGGTCATCGGGCGGGGCATTGGGGTCAAGCCAGTCCTATGACACAGTGTCAGCTCCCGTGTCGTATATCTGGAAAATACGAATGCCTAGCTTACACCAAGTTGTTCCGCCTTTAGATCCCAAAGCTGGGTTAGTCGGTCCTTATTCCGTGGGATTACCTTCAACCACGATGCCATGGACTCATACTGCTGCTCCAGGATTGCAATATCCTTGGTTTCCTCCCACAATGCCCACGGAGCCAACACTGCCACGTCGTGCCATACTGCACATGGCCAAACATCTCCCCAAGTCTGTATCCCTGCAAGGCAATTGGGAGACACCATAGGTGGAACCCCTCCTCGCTCCCGCTGATCGGAGGCTACATCTTGTAACCAGTCGTTAAGGACGCCAAAGCACTGGTAAATCAGAGTCGCAGTAGGCGCGAACAAGGCAAGATCGCCAGTCCAACCTAGTCGTTCATCACGCTGTGGGCAGTCTGTGGGTAGGGAGAAGAAGTTTCCTCGCATACTCCATTTTGTATTATTGAATAACTGGTTCACCTTGTCATTGGAACATTGGAAGGTTCCCGCTTCTTCCATATCCGAGTTGCAAACCACTGCTTCGATGGATGTGAGGATGTCCTCGCTCGAGGGCCAACCATCCACCTGCGCGTATCGGAAACCATGAAAAGTAAATCGGGGCTGATAGGTCTCGCCTTGGACATCTCCTCTGAATATGTATGTATCCTGTGCCTTACAAGCTCGAAGCGGCCGTAGACCGAGTTCACCATCCTCGAGTACTTCAGCATGCTGGAAAGTGATTCTATGGCCGGCCTGAGCCCGAATTTGCTTGACAATGCAAAGGTGGCCAACGAGATTCTGCCCAAAGTCTAGAACCACTTTACCCGAAGGGGTTTCAATTACCTGCCGCGGCTTAACGGTCTCAAGTCGCCTAACCGGTGGCTTCGAGCCAGCGACAAGCCGTTGTTCAGCCGGGAGTGACGGAAGAAGGTCGACTGGCTTCCAGTTCTCCAGGCCCTTTGTACCAGTGCTAGACCAGCCCTCAATATGGTCACGAGCATCGTAGACCTCTCCGTCGTATATCTCTGCCTTTTGAATAGGCCCGCGATATGCCGTCCATGTACCATCAGTCCCAACCGTAAATGTCTTCCCTTCCTCGTATGTAACTTCAAGCTGCGCGAGAACCCCCGTGCGAGAACCATAGAAGTTGCGAGCAAACACAAATCCAATCCGCCCCTTGTACCACCCCTCGGCCACGCAAACCCCGAGGCAATTCGCGTCGGAGTCGAGCATGTCGGTCACATCAAAGCTCTGATAGTGCAACTGACCGTGATACGACGTCCAACCTGGGGCCATGAAGTGGTCACCGACTCGCTTCCCGTTGATCTCGGCCTCGTATACTCCGAGCGCGGTGATGTACAGACGGGCGGAGACCGGTTTGCTGCGCAAGGTGAACTCTTTCCGAAGTAGGTCCTCGGGTTGGGGCTTGTCGAGATTCTCGCCTGACCAAGGTGCAGAGATAAGTCTTCCCGTCCAGTCGTCGCGTTGTAGAAGTCCGGCTTCGATCTCAGCCGCGTCGCTCCAAGGGAGTGGGTCGGGTTGCTCTTTTCCCCAGACACGCACTCGCACTGAACATTTCTCACGAGAGGCGAGTGGGTAATCCGGTTTGGGCCAGGGGACAAGGTGCGATTCACTCGACGACACGTGGATAACGTCGACGGTGGTTGAACTTGAGGGGCTGCCGCGGGATACCTCGATCTCGTAGTCTGTTTGTTCAAAGTTCGATTCGACATCGAGGAAGCGCCATGAGATGCGCGGTTTGGAATCGTGGACACCCAGCACTCGCTTGCCGGCGGGATAGTGCTCGAATCGCACGTCGACGATGCGTGGGTTCGTCATTATGGTGCTACTCTGAAGGGTCTCGAGGAAGCGGTTCGAAGACTTGCTGTGAGCGACATTGATGCCTTCAGTCTCTGAGCTTTATCGCCTGAGCCTATTCTTCCCCGCCCATGTTCTGTCGGGGGAATGGAGACCGAGGATTGCTTCAGCCAAGCAGCACATGGGGAGATTAGCCGTCAATAAGCCCCCATATTAACCGGGATCCAAGGGCTGACTTGCAAGATTCTCGTAATCCCCATGGGGGCCATAAGAGGAGGCACCACAGGTCTTACCTGTATGATCACCCAAGTGGCAGCGCTGATTGGCCGCTCTACGAATATCCCAATGGGTCGAGACTCGATAGAAAAGGCAAAAGCCCGAATACGATGAAATTGCCATATTCGACTACCTAGACTATGGATCCATGTGCTTTGAGTTTGAGTGTTCGAGCCAATCAATGATTTTTCGCTTCCCCAGAGTCTCTGGTACGCTTGCGATTGGCTACTCGCCCCGAGGCCCTGCGCCCTTACTCCAACTCAGCTTTGACATGCTTATCAAGTGCCAGGCAGATGCGTCGGGGCGTTTATACTCACTCCACGCTGAACGCTCTGTTCTCCAGGAATCTTCTACGCGTGGGCCTTCTCCTCCACCAGGCGCTGGGTCATGGTCGTTTCCTTGTGGAATCGCCATGGCTTCACCTTGCGCTCGAAAAGTTCGTCGAGCTCCGCGGCCGAACGCCTAGAGTCAATGTCAATGTAGATCCCTCGAAGATCACCGGGGATAACGTACCCTGCTGTCTCCGGAATCAAGAACCACATGGCCACAGTGAAAAATGAGCCCAGTCCTGCAAATAACCAGCACGTCTTCAGGCCCCAATTCCATTGGTTCGCATTCACCATGTAGGGAACCAAGACGCCGAATAAGACGCCGACGACACACGTAGATGCCGCGGCAAATCCAGCCGTGTATGGGCGCAGGCGCTGTGCAGAGATTTCTCCAATAAACCCCCATCCAGTGGCCCCGTTTGCCACGAGTCCGACGTCTGGATGATAATCCCTCGTTAGCTTCTGCTTGGTAGCCTAGATCCTATCTAGTAGGTTCACTCTGAGGGAAGGATGGCGGGACTTACTCCACAGGCATGCAAAGAAAATGAGAAGACTATTCGTGACTTTCCCCTGGGGTACCACGCCCAGAATGCCCACTGCCACATTGCACACCCAGCACAGTGTTGTCCCCGAGCAGGCCAGCCATCGCCGTCCGATAGTTTCCGCCAGGTATATCACCACGAAGCTAAAGAAGATATTAATGCCCGAGGTGATGCATGTAACCTTGAATGGATCCTCGATGCCAGCTTGCTGGAAGAAATAACTTCCAAAGGTTAAGAAGACTCCAAGACCGAGGAACTGCTGGGCCATGAGTGTCCATAAGGACACCAGTGTTCGTAGACCGTCGGTACCCTTGAAGATGGCGTACCACTTTTCATTGCGCTGTTCCGCAGCAATCGCGCGTTCATGTTCGATGTTCAGCACGAGCAGCTGGTAGTGATGGTCGATGTTGAAATCCGGAACGCCCTTGTACAGAAGCCGGAGGACCTTCTTCGCCTGGGCCTCCTTGGCTCCACCCTTGGTCGCACACCATGCTGGGGATTCCGGGATAACAAGGTAGATGATCAGCATGAGGCCGATCTGAGACCACTGGGTATACACGGGCGTGAGATAATTATCCGGATCATAGGTCGACATGACCTGCAGCGCAACAGGCGCAAAGAACTGCCCGATAAGCCACCAAAAACTATAGCACATGAGGAATGCACCACGAATCCTCACTGGTGCGACCTCCGACACGTATGTGGGAATTGTCGACTGCAGGCATCCAACACCAATCCCGCCAAGTAGCTTTGCAACGAGCCACGACTTCCAATTCGTTGCAACGCTCTCAACAGTTACACTTAGAGCGAGGAGGAACCAGTACCAGAACATGGCGGCCCTGCGTCCGAAGCGATCCGACAAGAATGGCAAGGTTGTCATACCAATGATCTGCCCTACAGACCCAATCGAAGTCCAGGCGCTTAGGATCGACGAGGCAAGGACCGTCTCGCCGTCGGCGTTGGTGTCTGTTCCAAACTTCTGGACGAAGCCGGCGTTTGCGATGATGTTTCCGATAAGCCTAGAGGGAAATCAGTAATCGCGCATGTTGGATATTTTTTCCTCATGGGTGGGCTGAGAGACATACGCGATCTGGTACCCATCCGTTGCTGCACTGAACGTAACCAGGAAACAGATGAACGCGTTCATCTTGAACGTTTTGACCGTTTGCCAGATCGACAGCGATTCATACCCGGTCGTCCCCTGGCCCTGAGCAGCGGCCTCTGCCGTGGTTTTCATTGCTTGGGTTGCGACATCACCGATGATCTCTTGGTGCTCGATGCCCTGAGTCACGGTTTTGTCTTTGGCTGCCATGGTTTATGATAGAAGAATATGTCAAGCGGGTGTGTCTAAACAAAAAACAGATGGAAGCCCAAGAAGCCAGAACAGTGAGAGGGGAGGAGCGCTTTATATACGTTAACTTTTGAGCAGCTCATGCAATCAGGTTCCCCAGGCCCAGAGCCCCCAAGACCCCCGCATTGGCCACCCCAGATTTCGGAGCATTCCAGTGGGGGGCTGGAGCAGCGCGTGGAGGAGCGCGTTTTCGCCCTGCACTCTCCCGAACATGCTAAAACTGATTTTCAAAGGATCGTACTGTATGACACTGTCGGATCTTGCTACCCCGGGCGGGTCTTGGGGTATCTGTCTCGTGCTCTCCAGAGCTGCGCCATGTGGCTGTCGTGTGAACGCTCCGCCAGTGAAAATGCAGGTGACCTATTGGAGACCGGCTAAAAGAAGTCTCTTTATCTTGGGAATATAGCCTACACTTTCCCTGCTGTGTCATAACGTTCTCGTTCTAGCCTATCTCGATTGAGTGGATGAAGTGAGATTCTCCCATGAGCCTAGTCCCCAGGATCTTTCTGAACTTGGCGTCCTGCGGGTGCAGCTCGCCCAACCATATAATTTTCGCTTTCCAATGAGACTTAGCTACGGCTGGGATAGACTTTGGAGTCAGCTGATATAATTTCATGGCAGTCCATGACGAGGATATTTACGCCAGGGTATCGTACTGAGTGCTGGGGTCTCGCTGCCGAGCTTGCGGTGTTAGGGCAACTTGTGGGTACCCAGAGTAATCCAACAACCGTAAGCATTCATTGAACTCTTATGCTTCTACCATTGATCAGACACATTCCCGTTGGGGATTCTGACCTGGCCGACAACCCTCATCTGTCCCAGCTCCAGTGCTCACCCAAAGGCAGTCTCAGTCTCCGCATGCGTCGCTAACTAGGGGAAGCAAACTTGCCGTATGTTGGAACCTAGTAAGCATCGATCTTCCAACGGATAATGGTAGGAGGTTCATGCATCTCTCGGGACAGTTTACCCCGGAGAACTCCCACAGTCGACTATCAAGGTCCCGAATGATGTTCTGGATGCACATTGCGAGGATGTGGCAATGATGGGGGGCAAATGTGGCCTGCCTGGAGCGAGAGGTAAAGAAAGTGCAGTGGATTAGAGAAGGAAATAGCCACGGAGAGAAGAAAAAAATCCTTGATGGCTATTGCATCAGAAGAAGCGAAGCTTGAAACTACAACTTGTTGAGCCCACAGTTGCAACTGGCTGTCGGCTAAGGTATTTTACCGTATGAGACGACAATTTTCGGCGGAAAGTTGAACAGCTTCATGATCAGCCAGTGTATTCAAAATTAAAAATAAAAAAAAAAAAAAAGGTTTGCATCATCCGTGAATCGAACACGGGCCTCGTCGATGGCAACGACGAATTCTACCACTAGACCAATGATGCTTCTTATTAAAAGAGCCAAACTTATTTTGCTCTATGATCCTACGCAGGAATTTTTTTTTTTGAGGTTTGCTTCAGCACATTTTTTGCACTATCTATCCCAGTAGTCGGCCCCTACTCTGCCTACACATCCATCACCCACGCGGCTGCTTCTCAGTGCCTAGTAATCATCAGGCCCTCCCTTGATTTCTGGATCTTTCAGGACTCGATAACTTTCCACCAGGTTGACCGGTCGCTATAACGAGGCTGTTAAGTGCTATTTCCGGTAGGTACGGAAAATGGAACTCCACATTTGATCGCACATACAAGAAGGCTTGACGGGGAAATATGAGTCCTGTCGTCCGTACTACTACTCCCTCCAGATAGTCGATACTTGTTCTCTGCCAGTAATTTTTTCGTGTTCGTATCACACTTCCTGGTTTAGGAAGGTGCAGCCTAGGGCTGCCACTAGGCCGGCTAAGTTGGTTCGCCCCCAGATCCTCCGACATGCGGGGGCAAGTCTGGGCTGCAGTTTTACATGCGTAGGCCTCATTATAAAGGTCAGATAATGGAGGACGCGATTATGCTCAGATGGTCCATCCACTGCCGCGGCGATCTCTGGAATCAAGTTCAACAAAATGACAGACCTTACCAAGCTACCTTCTTTCCCGTCGAAGCCTCGAGTATTCATTCTCTCAGACATTGAAAATGAGCCTGATGACCAGGAATCTCTCGTCCGCTATTTGCTCTATGCAAACGAATTCGATACTCGTGGAATTTGTGCCGTGACCTCAGCATGGCTCCCGACCCGAACCGCCCCGGAATCCATGCGCAAGATCGTCGAAGCGTACGGAAAGGTTGTCGGCAATTTGAACCATCATGTTCACCCTGGTGCTCAGTATCCTCCAGCAAAGGTTTTGATGGAGCTTGTGACTGCTGGTGCGTCGGTATGGATGAAGATATCCTTGGGTTGGCAACCCAATGTATTGACAACCGCAGGTATACGGAAAAGAAGCACTCTCCCAACCCCTCAGCGACGGCGCCAAGATGCTACTCGACAGAATCGAAGAGTCCACCGACCCGCTCTGGGTAATCAGCTGGGGCGGAACAAACGTGCTAGCAGAAGCGCTGCAGCACATCCGCAAGACCAAACCCGCAGCTGAAGAGGCCGCACTACACTCCCGCCTACGCGTCTACACAATTTCCGACCAGGACGACACGGGCGAGTGGATCCGAAACACCTTCCCCGACGTCTTTTACATTTCCTCCATCCACGGCTTCGGCGCCTTCGACATGTCTGCGTGGCAAGGGATCTCGCACCCCCATTCCGGCGGCGATCTGTCGAAGGTGAGTCAGTCGTGGCTACAAACTCATATCCAGAGGGGTCCCCTTGGAGATCTGTACCCGACGCCAGAGCATATTATGGAAGGCGACACCCCTACGTTTCTATACCTCATTCAGAACGGTCTGGGGCATCTGGAGCGACCGGACTTTGGGAGCTGGGGAGGGCGGTATCGGGCGATTAACGTGGGCAGTGCGCACTATGCCGACGTCGTTGACAGAGTCGTCGACGGTGATGGCACCAAAGTCACAAACCAAAAGGCCACAATCGCCCGGTGGCGGGACCATTTCCAGAATGACTTTGTCACCCGCATGAGCTGGACGATGACACCTGATTTCGGCGCCGCGAGACATCCCCCTGTCCCCATTGTTGATTGCCACCGTGGTCCGGGGTTTCTGGCACGCAAGGTCGTGTCGGGTGAGGTTATAACGCTGGATGCGTCAGAGTCCTACGACCCCGATCACCCGGGGGATACCTCGAACCTCGAGTTTCAGTGGTATCAATACCTCGAACCTACAATCAGCCATCCGATCGGGGTTGATGGGGTTCCACGCTGCAGTATTAGGCCCCTGTCCCCTCCCTCCGGAACAGATGGGATGTTATCGATCAACGACGCTGGCTTTGAGAACGTTGCTCTTGGGTCAAGGGTCGAGCTTACTGTCCCTGATGCCAAAAGGCCTGGTGTCTTCAACCTGCCAGCGCACCATTGGCTGGCGTATACGGGCCTCACTGGAATGGAGTATCATATCATCCTGCAGGTGTCTCAGAAAGACGCGGAGTTCCCTGTGAGAAGGTACTTGAGGATTATTCTAGATGCTGGATTGTCCTAGAACTCGAACCAGGCGTGAGGGCCAGGGTACTTGATAGCTTGCCTTAAAACATTTCTCCGTACCCGCGGACTCTCACATCGCACTTCAGCGCAAGGTAGCGTTTGGCCTGCAAGGATAAGCACAAAGCACGATTCATGCCGTTGCTTGACATGAGTCAGTATTAAAAAGGCCGCAAAGTAGTGGAAAATTTAGATACTAGGTTTGCCGATACAATGAGGATTGCAATCTGGGCTAGTAAAATTGAATAATAAACTTTTAAACTATATCCAGGATCTAAGGGTAAAATTAGGTATTTATTAAATCATAGAATATTAGTATGTACAGCAAAACGGATGTCAAGTCTCGCCTATAATAGTAATAACCAAAGGCTGCATCTGCTTACCACAAGCCCCATGCCATGTCTTCTACGCGAGGCGTTAAAAACACGGCTAAATCAACCTCTTGCATCCAAGTGCTTAAACCAGCATGACGAGCGTCGCTGACAGTAGCCAGCCGGCAAGTGAGCCAACCAGTTGTCCGTAGGTGATCCGCACAGCAGACGCAGGCGCAGCACCTATAAAGAGGGCATCAGGTGCACTGGGCACGATCGAAACCCCCGGCACCCCGGGAGTAGTAGACGACGGAACCGGAACTGCTGGAGTGCTGCTGCCATACTGTGTCTCAAAGCCCGTTCTAGTAAACGTAGCGCTTTCCTGCTCACTATTTTCCCTTCCACTGGCGTTGTGGTTCCCAGACTCGGGAAGACCATCGCCGGTGGCGCCGAGTGAATCAACGGCTGGGCTAGAACCGGAAGTTGAACTAGGAGTAGTCGCAGTCGCAGATCCGGCGCCGGTGGCCGAGCTCGAGCGGGAGCCGGAGCTGGGCGCAGAAGCACCACCGACCGTCCAGTTTTCAGCAGCGCCATCCGAGCCGTAGTAGTTGGTGTTCGAGCCGGAGCCCGCAGCGGTTGGAGTGGCCGTCACGGGGCAGATAGTTGTCGAAACAACCAGAGTCTCTGTCATGACGAATGTAGTCTTTGCACGAGCGGGACAGTCCGGGACGGTCGAGGGGCACGCCGTGATGGTTGCGGTGCGGGTAGTAAAGACAGTAGAAGTCGTGCTCGCTGGGGTGTCTGGAGTCTCATCACGGGTAATGGTCGTGGTTGGTTGAAATTGGACGGGGCAGATGGTGGTTGAAACCACTACGGTCTCTGTGGTCACAAAAGTCGTCTGTTCGGAGGCGGGGCAGTTTCTAACGGTCGAGGGGCAAGCGGTGATTGTTGCGGTGCGGGTGCTCAGAACAGTTGATGTGGTGCTTGTACCCTCTGTCTCGGTTGCTTGGGAGGGTAGTGTGGTTGTTGCGAAAGTGGTTGACCGCGAAGAAGTAACCGTTGTGTCTGCATTTATTGAAGAAGTAGTCATAGCGGTGGTAGTGGTGGTAGTGATTGTAGAGATAGTAATCGAAGCAGTGCCCGACGAGCTAATCGTAGCCATTGGTATACTCGAAAAAGGGCTTGTAGTAGCAACAGAAGAGGAAGCAGGAATAACGGGGGTCGAAAGGCGATGAGTTGTAGGGCTGATAGCGGCAGACGAAGAGCTTATCGAGGTGATAGCGCTTGACGAGACAGCAAGACTGGATGAAGGTGACACGACTGGAGTAACTGGAGATGGTGTGTGTGAGGACACCGGCAGCAATACAATTGAAGATGAAGATAAGACCTGCGTGGAAGATGTCTCTGTCGAAGCGGAGGTTGTCGTTGTCGTTGTCGTTGTCGTCGACGTCGACGTCGAGGTCAGTGTAATAGTCTGAGTTGAACACAATGTAACCGGAGGCCCAACAAACTCGACATTGTCAATATCAATAGCTGCCCCAGTATTGCCAGTGGTGCCAGTGCAGTAGCCATAGATTTCGAATGTGTGTGTCCCGCTGGTGGTGGGGGTATAGTCAAACGAGAGAGTAGTCCAACCAACAATGCTTGAAGAGACACCCTGGCTGGCACTCCCAAGAAGACCAGCGGAAGTGAAAGAGTCCATGTAAGCCTTGATGTAGCAGGTCATTGAGGCCTGAGAGGAACTCGGTTTGAAACGGTACTGGAACGATGCGGCATAGTGGCCGTTGGTGACGAACTCGCTGCTTCTTTGGTACAGCAATACAGTCACCGAGGTAGAGGTGGCAGTAGTCTCCCTTTCACTGGATCAGCGTTTTAATCAAATATGAGATTCAGTGGATACTCACATATAGGATGAGCCGTCGGCTGCATCGCCGGAAACGACACTGCCGGTGGTTCCAGAGGCGAATCCCCAACCCGTAATACCATCTTCGAATGATGGGTTAGAAAAGGGGTTGGGTGTTGAGGTTGCGCATGTCACAATCTCGGTTACCTCTGTAGAGATGGCGGATACAGCTGGAATTAAAGAGCGTGAAAGTAAGAGAACTGAAACGAGAGAGTGTAATCGAGGCATGGCGAAAACGAGCGGCTCGTCAACCTGGCAAGGGAAGCCAAAATTGCGAATAATAACTAAAGTAGAAAGAAAGAAGGAATGAATGACCAGGACATTATGTTCTTGTGGCGAAAATGCCTCTTAAACAGGTTCTAGAGAAATAGCTTCGTACGCTGATATCCACATTGCTCGAACATGTAGACATTTTAGCCGAGACGCCATGTGGTTAGCACATTGCTTAGCGCCCTTGGACTTTGGAGTTGACTCTGGGTTGCCCAGATCTCTCATCTGGGTTGAAACATTACCACCAAATTATTCGTGGTTACGTCCATTGTACATGCCTTATGCACCTGTCGATATCAAGACAATACTTGACCAGCAGAATGTCCGTGTCAATGTTTGAATTCATAATTCTGTGATATTGGCGCCATCAGTCCAGCCTTGGGGGCGGAATCAAGGAAAGAGCAGCCGATCGGATATATCTGTGGGGCATCGATCGAGATGCTGTAAACCACTATCACGGCGTTCCCCGAGATTCCATCCCCAAGCAGCTTTTACCTCGACTGTCAGGTTTCAGAAAAAAAAAATATAGCCAATTGCCACTGTATACAATAACTTCGTTCGAGGGTATGTTAGTACTCTGCTGGAATTCGGTGTGTTTGATAAACTCGCTGGCAGTGTTGTTGTCATCCGAGGCACTCGAGGGAGAAGGTATCATATATATATTGATATTGATATGACGTGAGATCAGGAGGGAAGCGATGTCACACACTCCCGTCATGAATTGACCCAAATCGAGCCAGGTACTCATTATAGAACCATATATAGTTTGATTTAAATCTGATATTCTACTGTATCCCGAGTAAATAGATTGGAATCATCAATTTGGACTGCACGGAAGGAGTCTTGGCATCGTGTGGATGAATATTAGGGAGTTTTGTCTGTAGCGTGTACTGGCATATAGAGCAAAAGTTGCTGCCTATTTTCCATCAACAGGCAAGGTGGCCGAGCGGTCTAAGGCGCGCGGTTAAGGTTTCCCAATTCGGATCCCTCATCTGATCTCATCAGTTTCCGCGTCATTAATTTGGCGTGGGTTCGAATCCCACCCTTGTCATTTCTTTTTTGTTTTTCATTCTGAATCATTGCTTTGTGACTTCCCTCAGCATCACTCACAGTCACTCACCACCATGTTTAGAAACTTAAGTTTTCCTTCCCATATCTGTTTCCACCCACCACCCTTCGTGCGCCTAGTCAGGAGTCTCACTGCTTGAGCAATTTCTAGGACCTCAAGCAATCATTCTACTGACTGCCCACGCCATAATGCTTGAAAGCAATCAGGCTTTGAGATGTTGAATTGATGATTGCCCGGAAGACCCTGTCGGCAATCTCATCACCCAACTGCGTTTCCTACTCGACTCCAGGCATCCGCTCTTTTACCCATACTTGGCTTGCTTGAATGAGTAGCAGCCGGCGGCCACGAGATAAGACACAATCGGCCCGTGAGCGGGACAGCCTGGCGACGGCTCAAGAGCCTTTCTTGCGAGGGCAGATATTGAAGTGGAGGTCCATGTTTATCTGAGGATACCGCATGCCTTTGACTTGACTCCTGGGCGATTCGGAACGCTGCAGTGGGCGGTTGGGAATTGGGTCGGTGCGCTGGGTGGTGTTTAGTCTGACTATGGGTGGGAGAATGCCTTTTCCGATCTTGATGGATGATATTGTAGTTGAATCCAACTTCTTTCAGTTTACAAGGGTTGAGTCTAGGTAGATAGCATCCTGGCCTTTATGTCTGTGGTCCATGACTTGCCGAGTCAAGATAAATCTTGATTGTATTCATTCGCCCCTAGAAGTTGTGTCTCATAACAGAGTATCTGACAAATACGATGCGCCTCCAATCCTCAATTCCCCCATCTCACTGTCCAAATATTTCCAATCACGCGTATTGTAGGTTGATATACTCCTCATTAGCCGCCGACTTTCCAACAAGAGTCTTCCCCGGGTGATAGAAGTGGAAGATCGCCTGCACAAAGAACATCGGAATCGTATCAAAAATATACATATAAATCTCATGCGAATACAGGTACCCATCCGTTCCCTGGACGTACTCGATGATGCGAAAGACACAGCGCGCAATGACAAGCGACGAGACCAGAAACAATATATGCAAGAGGCGCCGCCACTGCGCGTTGAGGTGACTGACGCCCGCCCGACGCAGACGCACCTGGAACGTACCCGAGACGACGAGGAAGAAACCGAAGAAGATAAGTTGTACGACGAGGCCGACGACCAGGATCTTTTGCCCGAGGTTGCGCATGCTGTCGATCGTTTGCATGCCGCCACCGCTGAGCTGTAGGAGGAATGCCGTCACGTCGCCGGTGACGAAGATCTTTGTTACTTTTGCGGGGGCGACGATGGAGAGGTGTGGCTTGCCCGTGCAGACGACGATGCGGCCGTAGATCATGTAGATTGTTGCGGCGTAGAGCGAGGGCGGCAGGATGATGAACATTGACTGGCAGATGTAGGCCACGAGGCTATCGGGCTTGCGGGCTGAAATCAATCGGAAGATGTAGCCCAGTGTCATCACTAGAACAATAGGTTGGTTAGCTTTGCAATTCGCATGTCTGTGCTTGATGACCAGGAGTCCTTACTGAAAGCGCCGACTAGGAAAGCTGTAAAGAACCATGTCCTTGTTCGGATCATTTGCCAAAGATGTGCAATTGCACTGCCTCCAAAGCATAGCATTGCTATGATAGCGCCTGCGCTGTTCGGCTCATAAGGATAGTAGCCTGAAGATCCCATCTTGGTCTGATTTGGCTTATAACATGGAAAAATGGATGAGAAAGGAACGAGAGGGAATGTGCTGTGAAGGGAGAAAATAATAGGGGAAGAAAAAGAGTGTGTGGTTGTCAATGCCTCAAGAAATTGAACCAGAAGAAAAGGAATTGTCTTTAGATAGATCAAGAGAGAAAATTTAAGATGATTGAAGAGCAAGTTCTGTTATATGCAGCCTCTTGGGCAGTGCCTTAAAACACTCTGTCCTTCTTGCACACTCTCGTTTAAATACGAGAGCTTGATACCTATTGCCTATCATGCTACTAATTATACCCCGTACACACGCACTCAGGGAGGTGGAACAGAAGTTGAGTGTCAAAACTGACTAACCAGATACAAGTGGAGTTGGGAGGGCTCAGTCAAGTCCGCGGACAGAGCGGCCTCTGATTCGTCTAACCCAGTATCAGATTGGGCTGGGCTCGGTGGGTCCAGGGTCATCACAGCCTGCGCCAACGTGGCCAGGTTCCCCCTGTTCGACCTCATCAGCCTCTTTGGTCCAGCTCAGATCGAAGTCAAGAACAGCGAGCAGCTCTCCGGTCTGCTCGAACCCTTGAGCGATGGGAGCAGCGTGCGCGCAGAGTGCCACTCCGTCCTCCATATCCCCCGGCTCACCAAAACATTCGTGCTCTGCGACATCCTCACCTTTATCATCCAAGCCGGCGGCTCCGGAATGATGGTCAACAGCGACCTCACCAACATCGGCGAGGACATCGTCGTCGCGGGGCTCGCCATCCAGGTCGCCAGTTTCTGCCTGTTCCTCCTGACCGCGATTGTCTTCCACACGCGCATGCGGTCTGATCCCACCCCCGCGTCGCGCGATCCCAGCCATCCCTGGCGACAGCACCTCGGCACTGTACGCGATCAGCGGGCTGATTCTTCTCCGGTCGATCTTCCGTGTTGTCGAGTATGTCATGGGGAATGATGGGTACCCGTTGACGCACGAGTGGACTCTGTACCTTTTCGACGCGTTGCCCATGTTTGCTTCCATGGTTATTTCTGCGGTTTGGTACCCGAGTGACTTGAAACCGTTTATCCGTGCGCTGGACTATCCCGGGGATGAGGATGAAGTTGGTGAGGCTGCTTTGCCTGATCAGAAGGCTTAGAGTTGGGTTTATGAATATGGATGACTGTTTTGCATTTTTTTTATGAAGTTGGCTGGCTTGTTGCATTTGCGGCGGACTGCTTGTATTTAGCTTTGTTTAGCATCTTGTTTTATATAGACTATCTTGCTTACTATGAATGAGTGAATGACTTAACCTCATACACTAGGTTAACTTGGTATCTTTGCAAAATTTACTTCTAATATCCTTAAAGGATGGCAATAAGCTTTATATATACAGTACAAGTTTTCATATATTTTAGCCCATCTTTTTAGTAACCTAAACTCCTCACATACATTTCCAATGTGGTAGATCCGCGTCTATACGTAGACCCGGTAGATATATTCAAGCTCCATGACAATCTAACCCTAACCCAAGCAACGCCTTCATTTAGAAACTTCTACGCCAGAGACAAGAACCAAGAGAAGTTGGACCGTCCTTGGCGGTGTCATGAATATTATGCCCGTGAAGGAAAAAAAAAAAGAAAAAAAAAAGAAAAGAAATCACCAACATGCAGCGCACACTCCCGTCTGATTATGCAACCGGGGTACCGCCCAAGTCAGCGGAGGTCCCCATATCAGATGCTTCCGAGTAGATTTGCAGAATCTCGTTCGGCCACCGTAGGGATTGCTCCCAAGACGGCCCCAGGTATCCGTTGACAGACCGAAGGATGTACGAGCCACTGTCGCCAAAGAGCCAAATGTCTGAGTGCATATGTACGAGGGCAGCGTAGTAGGCCAGGATGACGAGCGCCTCTGGCTGGCGCTCTGCGAGCCGGTCGGAATACGCGGGGGGGACCATGACTGGCCACGAGACGACCAGACTCATCGCGTCATACTCGTTGGACGAGACTCGGTTCGCGTTCAGCGTTTTCTGCAGGCTTTCGATCGCCTGCTGGTATGTCTCCCTCGTCGCAGAGTCGGAGACGGTGGTGTTCACTAGTGATAACAGCTCAAGGCACTCATCCCCGGGAGGTCCCTCGTCCAGGGCCTGGCCTCCGCCTTGGAGTGTATCCTTGAGAGGAGTCTCCAAGAGGAAGTGCCATGACTGAGATGTGATCGCGCGGATGCCGCGATGCAGATGGAGACATTGGACGAAATCGTCGAGGAAGCCATCAAAGCTGTCGGCGCGGAAGACGAGCTTCTCGCAGAGGGTGTGGTTCGCCAGACATGAGGCAAACATGAACAAAGGCAAGCAGTTCTCGGGATCCACCTCTAGTTTCAAGCTGTTGAACGCGGAAATGGCATGCGTCTGGAGCTGATCCGCGTGGTACTTGTAGTGCTTCTGCTGGTCACGGCGGAGGATGCTGAGATGCAGCGCAGAGAAAGCGAGGATTTGGTCCATGAGATACGGCGCAGCCAACATCGAGCCCATCAAGCCGATTGCTCGATTCCCGGAGACGATCCGATCGAGGCCCAGGGAGACGGAGAGGTCCTGAACAAAGTGGTGGAAGAGCTCGAGATGGAGTGGATTCACAGGGGGACTGTCAATGTCACTGCCGGCTTGGGAGGAATTTGGTGAATCGCTCGGACGCTGTTTATCGACTTTGCCGGCTGATGTCGAAGTCCTGGGGAATTGCTCCAGGATGATATGCGCTTCTGATATCATGCTTGCGTATGAGCAGTCCCGTCGCGAGATGTTGCAGTTTCCGCATGTCGGCCTTCCTTCGTCGCACTAATATTGAGGGTCAGAATTAGGCGAGCCTACAGGTATATCTGATACGCTGATGGAGATACCTTGATGTGGCGCCTTTTACACTCTATGCAGCCTAGCCTTGATTTTTTATGTGGCTTTCGTACCATCCCTCCAGCCCTTCCCGCAAGTATACGCGGGGAGAGAAATAGTGTCAGAAGAAATGAGAATGGAGGTGGGCTAGAACAGTGTGGGAAAAGTCCCCCAGACTGTGGATGGTGGATGGAAGACAACTTGGTTGCAGCCTGCGAGCGATGGGAAACAGGTCACTCAGGGTGGGGGCAGTTAGTCGGAGGCAGTAGGCGCCAAGCCTTAAGTACACGACTCATCCAAGCTAGTATTACCCTAAGGTGTTGGTAGCGACAAACTTATGTTCTCCGCTTCTAGCGGCGCGATGGAGATGCCCACTTTGACCGCAAAGCGCTCTCCTACTCGGACGACCTTGACTAAAGTCGCTGAGGATATCGGTTGATACTTCAACCGTCAAGAGTGACAGCATGGCACGCAAACTGTGCAAACAAATAGACGGACTAACCAGATTGGCCTGCAGGTGCCTTGGAGTACATGTGGTGTGGATTTATCATTGGTCAATGGCTCCGAGTCAGTGTTTGAGGAGTTTGCACCTCGAGTCGGTCTTGGCCGAGTCTCCTTCCTTTGTCCCAGTTCCTTTCCCTTGACACCTCCAAGATGTCGACCAACATTTGGAATCACGGCTTTGCCTTTTTCTCGGCTCTGCAATCTCTTCTGCATCGCCTCATTCTCTTCAAACTCACAAGTGACATGGATGGGAATTAACTGGCAAGCAGTCCACACATTCTTATCAGTATTTAAGGTTGAGAGATAAACTTAAAAGATCACATTCTTATTATTTCACCCCCGGGAACGTGGCTTCAATTTCAAGCAAGCGCATATTCAGTGATTCTACATTCTGCCTTCAGCTACGGAAATTTCTTCAATACCAGAATCACACCGCAATCTGCTTGCCCCCATCAACAACCAACGACACTCCGTTGATCAAACTAGCCTTCTCCCCGGCCAGGAAGACAACCGCCTCGGCAATTTCCTCTGGACGCCCCCAGCGCTTCACAGGAACAGTTTGGATCAGCTCCTCGTAGTTGGCTCCGCGTCGGATAGATTCCTCAACGACTAATGTTATCAGTTCAGGTGCCCAAAGCGTAAGAGGTAGACTGGTACGTACGCGGCGTCTTTATAAGCCCAGGAAGGACACTGTTTACACGGATCCCGTCCGCCGCATAGGCCAGCGCATCGGTTCGCGTCATTCCGAGGATGCCGGTTTTAGCTGCAGAGTACTGGAAACATTGTTAGTGAGATAATAGTAGTGAAAACTCCTCCCCTATCCCGCGGACTCACCCCGCCAACCGTCGGATGCGACATGACCCCAAACAACGACGAGATATTCACAATCGAGCCTCGTTGCGGGGGCGCGCCGGTCCTACATATTATCAAGTTAGCAAAAGAGATATCTTATATACAAACCAGGACAGCTCATTTTACCTACCTGCTCTCCAACTCAACCCCCTGCCGCATCATCTGCCTTAACTCGGCGCGCTCACATAACCACGCCCCGCGCAAATTCACATCAACAACGCGATCCCAGGCCTCAGTAGGAAGCTCATGCGTCCTCACGCGTGGGTTACTCGTAATTCCCGCATTATTCACCGCGTAGTGAATAGCGCCGAACTCCTTGACGCCGGCCTCGATAAACGATTCGACCTGTTCTTCGGACGAAACGTCTACGGCGAAGATTACGGTGCGGACGGCGGCGTTCTGGGTCTGTAGCTCTTGAACTACGGTCTCAAGGCCCGCGTAGTCGAGGTCGCCGAGGATCAAGCGTGTGCAGCCTTCTTGGACGAAGGTGTGTGCTGTTGCGCGGCCGATGCCGGATGCAGCGCCGGTTATGAGGGCTACGCTGCAGGTGAAAATGAGGTTAGATTATGTGTTCTGGAAATCACTGTGACTGACTATACCCTTGCATGTAGTTATCCTGGGCCATGATGAGTTTCATGGGATATCCTTACAGAAACAGCCGTTTGTGTAGATGAAGGAGTGTATGCCGAGGGAGAGAGGAAAATGCGGGGTCCAACAATGCCCAGCACTCCCACGCCGAGGATACTCACATTACGACTCTACCGGTGTATTAATGCGCAGGGATCTAGGTTGGCTAGCCCCGCATTTCCGCGAGTCGTGCTTTGACTCCGTGCAGCAGGCTATTTTCGATTTCTACTGCTTTTTATAGGGTTAGTCGTTAGAAAAAAGGGCCTGTCAACCATAAACAAATAGTGGGGCACGATTATACTAGTTCCACGAGATCCGTTTGAATCTACCGACTATATCATGAATGCTGTAAATTATGATAGGTATAACAAAATAAATGTGTTGGCCCACAAATGTGGCTTTTAGCTTGAGCAGTACAGGGCTAACTTACTCGGCCATGGTCTATGATTTCAAACTTAATTGCAAGACAAATATTCCCTATCACATTTTTTAATCATTAAGCGACGGACCAGACTAGATAGGATGTTGAAGGTTAAGACCGGACCGCAACTCAAATGAAACAGCAATCCATCGGGTTATTCAGGTAGGGTAGGCTCGAATCTTCTCCAATTGAGCCCTGAAACTCCACAGAGAGCCAAGGCCATTGTCCTCCCGCACAATCACATTCCAATTCGTCTTATGGAAGACACGTCGTGGAAGTCACTCTCCTATCCATGCTTAACGTGTAGGGCTAAGCCAAAGCTGACACTGTTATCAGCAGCTGTGAGAAGAGACCAGAAAGCATACTACCGAAGAAGGACGAGGCAGCCTACAAGAAATCCGAGATATAGAATCTGGGGTTGGCTGTGATGAGCTGAGTGTCGATGGGGTATAAATAGGGCAACTAGCACAGTCGAGGATTTGCGGGGACATGGCACCACGTGTGGCCCCATGCTCTGTACTCCGGGTCTGGGGATTCTTGTTTCCGTGTCTTTGGTCCAGGCATGGGCCCAGCTTGTAGCTTATCCACACAGCCCAACGGCCAGACTTCTTGGCTCGCTAACTGACTCGCAGTAATCGTTCTGCGGGGAGTATCGGAGTGGAGAAATGTTGCGAGAGCACTGCATCCTGCGAAATGCGGAGCTGCATTAGATAAAACAACTCAACTTCAATGCCCATTTGATATATCGCGATGCTGAACTATGAAGCAATACCCACCAGTAAATATGAATGTGACTTATTGAATGGTCAAGGTCTGTCTTGCTTTGAACTGGCAAAGAACTACATAAAGCTCGGTAGTCGACAGGGTTTGCTCCGGACTTTGGGGTATTTTTGGCTCTCGCAATCGGAAAGTGCTACATTTTACCCCGACTTGATATCCCCTACGAACTGAATAGAACTGAATACAGTCAGTTAATCTCTGATGACTCGGGTCGCTGACATGCCAACTGAATCTTCTACTGAAGGAGCGTTTCAGTCCAGTACCATTACTAGTTGCCGATGCCCAGAGCTGGGGTATTCAAAAACCGAATTGCACAGCATCCACTGCACCGTACAGGTGCTTCATGCAAAATACTACGGAAAATCTGGAGTTTTCAGGTTGGTTTTCCTTTCTCCTGACAGTGAATTCGGCAAAATTCACAATGGACCGAAAGCTACGCACGTAGCGTAGTCTCTATTCGGCCAGGCCATACAAATGGTTCAGGCGCGCCAACAAGCCCTTCTTATATTCAATTGGATTGATGACACTTAGGACTGCTGCCCTCCATATTTCATAGTTCGGTAATATGTCCGCAAATGAGGATGTTTCTGCCTCACGAGCATGAGGCGCCCTATCATCCCGTACTTTGCCCGCAGAGCTACTCCGAGTAGATACAAGGCGATCCGGGAATATGTGCGGGTCATCAGTCACGTGCCTTGGTCAGGTATAGTACAGTCACGTGCATAAGTTTCCGTCCAATTTCGCGTCGCGCGCCGCGCAACACCAAAACTTCCAGTATTCAACTACGCGA